>JAWPHD010001923.1:0-286203 GCA_037043455.1 Cyrtodaria siliqua | reverse complement strand
TTTTAATCAACTATGTATATTGATACTAGTAAGTTAGGGAAAGTTTTTTATTAGGCACTATTGACTAAGTACACACGGAATCACAACGCAATTGGTAATACGCCTCAAACTGCCAATGTGTTATTGTATTATGTATACAACAACCTGCCATCAGACCATTGGTATCATCGGAATAATTACAATGAGACATAAACAAAATGAAAAAAAAACATATGTTCCTGTACTATGGAACCAGAATCTGTCATTTTACCTCTAACCAGTGCGTTGCTAAGGCATCGTGTCAGCGTTAACATCGCAGACGGTGCCATTTATCGTCTAGTGTGATAATATAAAGTAATATTTGCAACGCGTATAAGATGGCAACAATGTGGGTCACACACTAAGACAACTTTGTAATTACAAAGTAAGTGTCCACAGTTGCATTATATAACTCGAAAATCGGCACGCAGGAATCTAAATCGAGTTATTCCGATCAACTGAATTGATTGTTGGGTAACAGCTCCAGAGAGAATCAAATGATACATAACAATCCGGGAACCTCGCCTCAATCTTATGTAATAGAGTGATAGGGTTTTATATCAGGCCTGGAGGATTGCCTTCGAAGAACGAGCGTCCGGGGTACGTTCCCAACGACAATGAGGCTAAGGGACGTTTTTTGTCCAAAGATACAGCGAATAAACCCAGTGGTGCCCGAAGACTCGAACCCGTGAGCTACGGGTTCAGAATCAGAGGCAAAGTCTGACATATTCGTATATCAAAGGATACTTGGTTTCGTTTTACTCTGATATGTGGATTTATTGTTTCGGTGCCCACCTTTAGGCGGTATGCACTATTTAAATATAGTCAAACGTAACTAAACCGTTTTTGAGTTGCTTCCCTTACATCATTAGAGTATCGTCCCTTTGTATTATACATGCATAAAGGTGTGAACATGGTCATAATTAGAAGGCGTTCCCGTGGCCTAGTGGTTACGGCAAGAACTTGTAACATAGACTATCATGTGTTCGAAACCTCAACGAGGCAATTAAATCATAGAGAGAAAAACATTCTTTTTTTTTTGTATAAATTGTTTTCTTTATGACTGAACAACATATTTAATAGTAAGATATAATAGGAAGTTATGTGTAATTGTTGTATTTACCCGTGCAATGCCTTTAGTTTCTGTTTATCAAAATCCATGCAGCTGGATGAGTTCAATATTGTCAATTCGAATATTACTAATATAAATCTAATGAGTGATAAATAGTTCTACATAAGGCATCAATTATCTACCTAATATTCCATGGTAAGGTTCGCTTTTTGGTAATATTTTATTTTTCGGTGTGTTCTTTGGGCTTGACGCTTTCCCATGGCCTCGTCCGTCGGATGTGGACTGTAAACCGGCGGTCCCGTGTATCGGAGTTTATCTTCCGAGAAAATAAACTAATCTATTCATTAGTAGGACAGTTTTCCGGATTAACGTGTATCCTTTCACTCTCTCTGTGCGGCTCTAAATAACATATACTATGTTGATGAGCCGTTAAACAACATTTAATTAGTGATCCGACTGGATGATATTTTAACGGTAAAAACATACGTAATCAGAACCCGAAAATCGTCCAATCGGGTCACTTCTTTCAGTACAACCGGAGTAAACATAAGTAGGAAATACTATGGTAGTAATCGGCGAATTTACTTAAATTTTGTCCCCCAGAGTGCTTTTTTGTACGAACTGTGAATATATACTGTGCTAAATGGAAATCAGACGTAACGAACGGTGTAAAGGATTTGAATTAATTCGCTAATTTGACAAAGATACATCCTTCGAAAAGAGTTATGCCAAACTTTGTGTCAAACAAGCTTCTTTACCATATGTTCTATAGATAGTAGGGGTATCGTGTTTATTTTTGTTTATATTTTTTTATAATATTTGCGGCTCAAGTGCCAGCGATTTTCTGTTATTCTCATCAGTAGAATATCTGTCAGAATATATGAATCTTTCATGGGTATCCGGAAAAGATCAAGAATTTCAAAACGAGGTATAATTTTTTGAACTGTTATAACGTTGATTGGAATATATGAACAGAATAGCTCTGATTGATTCATTTTCTTCCATATGATAGACATTTTGTGCGTTGTCATCGCCAATTACTGACATTGTGCCTGTTGTTTTTCCACAGTGACGTCATGCAACTGTTGACATTATTGACGTCATTGTTGATGCACGTGGCATTTATTTTCCCCGTTGTGTAAGATAAGGTTTTACATCACCCATGTAAAACGCGGATAACCTTATACCTCATGTTTGTGTTTTTTTGGCATAAAAAAAAAGAATTCAGTTTTTCAACAATTCATGTCATTCATTCACACTTTGCGTGTTTTGAAATAAATTCGTGTCAAAAGTGCATGTCTACCTATCCGCTGTGTTCATGCTCTCCGACGACGTAGTCCTGAACAACACAGTAAACTACTTGCTATTTATTACACCAGACATAACACTTTAACATCAGGTTAAATTTTAAGTGTGGAATGAAAATTAATCTTGAGAAAAACACCTGCAAATAACCCAAACTTTGGATTTTTTTCAATGGAACTATTCCAGCATCCTACAACCCCGGAAGTACTTTCTCACCCCTCTGACACCAATAGCATTATTTCGCTTAAACTTTGTAATTATGTTTTTGTTTTAAGTCTTTGGCGTTGCAAATATGTTCCTCAAGACTATTTTTGCATATTCCTGAGTGTTTTGAGTCTAGGTCAGACAATCTGATAATGACCAAAGTTATGTTATACATTCCAAAACGAACGGGAAAGTTAAATATAGCAGAAATAGATTATCAATAAGGAGGAATTTCGGAAACCGCGCTGTGAGATGGAAAATATGTGGATACATCAAACAAAGCACACGTGTTACAATTAGATTAGTGTATGTATGTACGAGCATACATAGGGATCTATTTGTAATGTATTTAATTTGAACATATTTAAAGTGCGGACATGTTATACTTCTGTTTTTTGCCAGCACATGCCATGCATCCAATTTAAACATCTTGCATTTAAAAGACAGAAACAAAGACAGAACAGTTGCATACATCCATGGATAGAGAACATACCTAGTGTATAGCTCTGTGAAATACAAACAGTTTCTGGGGTCATTCCAGTCAAATAGAAGCTATGCAGTCCAATACCAGCCTGTGCGGTGTAACGAACATCTCAGCCGGATGGATAACATATCACAGGCCACACAACTTAAAGTTGAAAGAATATCGTTGAAAGTAAGTGTTTCATGAATGAAGTTGCGTATTTTATCAAAATTCACTGCAGAAAAAGGAAACAATTAACTGTCACACAAGTGTGCTTTACGGCAGAGGTCTCAATGTGTCATTGCACCATTGATTTTCCTTCTTCGTTTTATATAGGACGAATGTATAGCAAGAGATAAAAAAAAATGCATATTTTTCTCCGTAGAAAATTGTAAAACCTATATCAATCAAAAACGATCGAGCGTCCGCCCATATAAAAATGCAATAAAAACAGAGGGTCATGTATCATGTAAGAAAAACCCAATCTGTTGAATGACGTCAAGTTCTATTTTGACGTGTCACAGATAAATCTACCCCATTTCTATACTTTCGCTTTACTGTCTATGTCAGTTATAATTAGATATCTCGAACAAACACTAATAAATGTTCCCAATACATCATTCGGGCGAGATATAAGTAATAAGTACAAAAAGCAATCAAAAGTGCTCATTTCGTATCACAAGTAAGGCATGGAAACGTTTTTTATTAGGCACTATTTGTGACTATACACCACGGAAGCACAAACGCAATGGTGTAATTACGCCTCAATCTGCCAAATGTGTTATGTTATTAGGTAATACAACAATTCCATCAGACCATTGGTATCAGCGGAATATTACAATGAGACATAAACAAAATGAAAAAAAACATATGTTCCTGTACTATGGAACCAGAATCTGCCATTTTACCTCTAACCAGTGCGTTGCTAAGGCATCGTGTCAGCGTTAACAGCTCAGACGGTGCCTTTATCGTCTAGTGTGATAATATAAAGTAATATTTGCAACGCGTATAAGATGGCAACAATGTGGGTCACACACTAAGACAACTTTGTAATTACAAAGTAAGTGCCACAGTTGCATTATATAAATCGAGTTATTCCGATCAACTGAATTGATTTTTGGGTAACGTCTCCTCAACACATTTCGAACAGCTCCAGAGAGAATCAAAGGATACATAACAATCCGGGAACCTCGCCTCAATCTTATGTAATAGAGTGATATGGTTTTATATCGGGCCTGGAGGATTGCCTTCGAAGAACGAGCGTCCGGGGTACGTTCTCAACGACAATGAGGCTAAGGGACGTTTTTTGTCCAAAGGTACAGCGAATAACCCCAGTGGTGCCCGAAAGACTCGAACCCGTGAGCTACGGGTTCAGAATCAGAGGCAAAGTCTGACATATTCGTATATCGAAAGGATACTTGGTCTCGTTTTACTCTGATATGTGGAATTATTGTTTCGGTGCCCAACCTTTAGGCGGTATGCACTATTTAAATATAGTCAAACGTAACTAAAACGTTTTTGAGTTGCTTCCCTTACATCATTAGATTATCGTCCCTTTGTATTATACCTGCATAAAGGTGTGAACATGGTAAAAATTAGAAGGCGTTCCCGTGGCCTAGTGGTTACGGCAAGAACTTGTAACATAGGATATCATGGGTTCGAAACCTGAACGAGGCTATTAAATCATAGAGAGAAAAACATTCTTTTTTTTTTGTATAAATTGTTTTCTTTATGACTGAACAACATATGTAATAGTTAGATATAATAGGAAGTTATGTGTAATTGTTGTATTTACCCGTGCAATGCCTTTTGTTTCTGTTTATCAAAACCCATGCAGCTGGATGAGTTCAATATTGTTAATTCGAATATAACTAATATAAATCTAATGAGTGATAAATAGTTCTACATAAGGCATCAATTATCTACCTAATATGCCATGGTAAGATTCGCTTTTTGGTATTATTTAATTTTTCGGTGTATTCTTGGGCTTGAAGCTTTCCCATGGCCTCGTCCGTCGGATGTGGACTGTAAACCGGCGGTCCCGTGTATCGGAGTTTATCTTCCGAGCATATAAACTAATCTATTCATTAGTAGGACAGTTTTCCGGATTAACGTGTATCCTTTCACTCTCTCTGGTGCGGCTCTAAATAACACATACTATGTTGATGAGCCGTTAAACAACATTTAATTAGTGATCCGACTGGATGATATTTTAACGGTGAAAACATACGTAATCAGAACCCGAAAATCGTCCAATCGGGTCACTTCTTTCAATACAACCGGAGTAAACATATGTAGGAAATATTATGGTAGTAATCGGCGATTTTACTTAAATTTTGTCCCCCAGAGTGCTTTTTTGTACGAACTGTGAATATATACTGTGCTAAATGGAAATCAGATGTAACGAACGGTTTAAAGGATTTGAATTAATTCGCTAATTTGACAAAGATACATCCTTCGAAAAGAGGTATGCCAACTTCGTGTCAAACAAGCTTCTTTACCATGTGTTCTATAGATAGTAAGGGTATCGTGTTTATTTTTGTTTATATTTTTCTTATAATATTTGCGGCTCAAGTGCCAGCGATTTTCTGTTATTCTCATCAGTAGAATATCTGTCAGAATATATGAATCTTTCATGGGTATCCGGAAAAGATCAGGAATTTCAAAACGAGGTATAATTGTTTGACCTGTTATAACGTGGATTGGAATATATGAACAGAATAGCTCTGATTGATTCATTTTCTTGCATATGATAGACATTTTGTGCGTTGTCATCGCCAATTACTGACATAGTGCGTGTTGTTTTTCCAAAGTGACGTCATGCAACTGTTGACATTATTGACGTCATTGTTGATGCACGTGGCATTTATTTTCCCCGTTGTGTAAGATAAGGTTTTCCATCACCAATGTAAAACGCGGATAACCTTATACCTCATGTTTGTGTTGTTTTGGCATAAAAAAAAAGGATTCAGTTTTTCAACAATTCATGTCATTCATTCACACTTTGCGTATTTTGAAATAAATTCGTGTCAAAAGTGCATGTCTACCTATCCTCTGTGTTCATGCTCTCCGACGACGTAGTCCTGGACAACACAGTAAAATACTTGCTATTTATTACAACAGACATAACACTTTAACATCAGGTTAAATTTTAAGTGTGGAATGAAAATTAATCTTGAGAAAAACACCTGCAAATTACCCAAACTTTGGATTGTTTTCAATGGAACTATTCCAGCATCCTACAACCCGGAAGTACTTTCTCACCGCTCTGACACCAATAGCATTATTTCGCTTAAACTTTGTAATTATGTTTTTGTTTTAAGTCTTTGGCGTTGCAAATATGTTCCTTAAGACAATTTTTGCATATTCCTGAGTGTTTTGAATCTAGGTCAGACAATCTGATAATGACCAAAGTTATGTTATACATTCCAAAACGAACGGGAAAGTTAAATATAGCAGAAATAGATTATCAATAAGGAGGAATTTCGGAAACCGCGCTGTGAGATGGAAAATATGTGGATACGTCAAACAAAGCACAAGTGTTACAATTAGATTAGTGTATGTATGTACGAGCATACATAGGGATCTATTTGTAATGTATTTAATTTGAACATATTTAAAGTGCGGACAGGTTATACTTCTGTTTTTTGCCAGCACATGCCATGCATCCAATTTAAACATCTTGCATTTAAAAGACAGAAACAAAGACAGAACAGTTGCATACATCCATGGATAGAGAACATACCTAGTGTACAGCTCTGAGAAATACAAACAGTTTTTGGGGTCATTCCAGTCAAATAGAAGCTATGCAGTCCAATACAAGCCTGTGCGGTGTAACGAACATCTCAGCCGGATGGATAACATATCACAGGCCACACAACCTAAAGTTGAAATAATATCGTTGAAAGTAAGAGTTTCATGAATGAAGTTGCGTATTTTATCAAAATTCACTGCAGAAAAAGGTAACAATAAACTGTCACACAAGTGTGCTTTACGGCAGAGGTCTCAATGTGTCATTGCACCTTTGATTTTCCTTCTTCGTTTTATATAGGACGAATGTATAGCAAGAGATAAAAAAAATGCATATTTTTCTCCGTAGAAAATTTTAAAACCTATATCAATCAAAAACGATCGAGCGTCCGCCAATATAAAAATGCAATAAAAACAGAGGGTCATGTATCATGTAAGAAAACCCAATCTGTTTAATGACGTCACGTTCTATTTTGACGCGTCACAGATAAATCTAACCCATTTTTATACTTTCGCTTTACTGTCTATGTCAGTTATAATTAGATATCTCGAACAAACACTAATAAATATTCCCAATACATCATTCGGGCGAGATGTAAGTAATAAGTAGAAAAAGCAATCAAAAGTGCTCATTTTGTATCACTAGTAAGGCAGGGAAACGTTTTTTATTAGGCACTATTTGACTATACACCACAGAAGCACAAACGCAATGGTGTAATTACGCCTCAATCTGCCAAATGTGTTATGTTATTAGGTAATACAACAATTCCATCAGACCATTGGTATCAGCGGAATATTACAATGAGACATAAACAAAATGAAAAAAAACCATATGTTCCTGTACTATGGAACCAGAATCTGTCATTTTATCTCTAACCAGTGCGTTGCTTAGGCATCGTGTCAGCGTTAACATCGCAGACGGTGCCATTTATCGTCTATTGTGATAATATAAAGTAATATTTGCAACGCGTATAAGATGGCAACAATGTGGGTCACACACTAAGACAACTTTGTAATTACAAAGTAAGTGCCACAGTTGCATTATATAACTCGAAAAACGGCACGCAGGAATCTAAATCGAGTTATTCCGATCAACTGAATTGATTGTTGGGTAACGTCTCCTCAACACATTTCGAACAGCTCCAGAGAGAATCAAAGGATACATAACAATCCGGGAACCTCGCCTCAATCTTATGTAATAGAGTGATATGGTTTTATATCGGGCCTGGAGGATTGCCTTCGAAGAACGAGCGTCCGGGGTACGGGGACGTCTTTTGTCCAAAGATACAGCGAATAACCGCAGTGGTGCCCGAAAGACTCGAATCCGTGAGCTACGGGTTCAGAATCAGAGGCAAAGTCTGACATATTCGTATATCGAATGGATGCTTGGTTTCGTTTTACTCTGATATGTGGAATTATTGTTTCGGTGCCCAACCTTTAGGCGGTATGCACTATTTAAATATAGTCAAACGTAACTAAAACGTTTTTGAGTTGCTTCCCTTACATCATTAGATTAACGTCCCTTTGTATTATACCTGCATAAAGGTGTAAACATGGTAAGAATTAGAAGGCGTTCCCGTGGCCTAGTGGTTACGGAAAGAACTTGTAACATAGGATATTATGGGTTCGAGACCTCAACGAGGCAATTAAATCATAGAGAGGAAAACATTCTTTTTTTTGTATAAATTGTTTTCTTTATGACTGAATAACATATGTAATAGTTAGATATAATAGGAAGTTATGTGTAATTGTTGTATTTACCCGTGCAATGCCTTTTGTTTCTGTTTATCAAAATCCATGCAGCTGGATGAGTTCAATATTGTCAATTCGAATATTACTAATATAAATCTAATGAGTGATAAATAGTTCTACATAAGGCATCAATTATCTACCTTATATGCCATGGTAAGGTTCGCTTTTTGGTATTATTTTATTTTTCGGTGTGTTCTTGGGCTTGACGCTTTCCCATGGCCTCGTCCGTCGGATGTGGACTGTAAACCGGCGGTCCCGTGTATCGGAGTTTATCTTCCGAGCAAATAAACTAATCTATTCATTAGTTGGAAAGTTTTCCGGATTAACGTGTATCCTTTCACTCTCTCTGGTGCGGCTCTAAATAACATATACTATGTTGATGAGCCGTTAAACAACATTTAATTAGTGATCCGACTGGATGATATTTTAACGGTAAAAACATAAAATCGTCCAATCGGGTCACTTCTTTCAGTACAACCGGAGTAAACATAAGTAGGAAATATTATGGTAGTAATCGGCGATTTTACTTAAATTTTGTCCCCCAGAGTGCTTTTTGTACGAACTGTGAATATATACTGTGCTAAATGGAAATCAGACGTAACGAACGGTGTAA
Organism: Cyrtodaria siliqua; assembly: GCA_037043455.1. NCBI lineage: Eukaryota > Metazoa > Mollusca > Bivalvia > Adapedonta > Hiatellidae > Cyrtodaria > Cyrtodaria siliqua. The sequence continues at coordinate 277,026 of JAWPHD010001923.1, read as the reverse complement.
AGGATTTGAATTAATTCGCTAATTTGACAAAGATACATCCTTCGAAAAGAGGTATGCCAACTTTGTGTCAAACAAGCTTCTTTACCATGTGTCTATAGATAGTAGGGGTATCGTATTTATTTTTGTTTATATTTTTCTTATAATATTTGCGGCTCAAGTGCCAGCGATTTTCTGTTATTCTCATCAGTAGAATATCTGTCAGAATATATGAATCTTTCATGGGTATCCGGAAAAGATCAGGAATTTCAAAACGAGGTATAATTGTTTGACCTGTTATAACGTGGATTGGAATATATGAACAGAATAGCTCTGATTGATTCATTTTCTTGCATATGATAGACATTTTGTGCGTTGTCATCGCCAATTACTGACATAGTGCGTGTTGTTTTTCCACAGTGACATCATGCAACTGTTGACATTATTGACGTCATTGTTGATGCACGTGGCATTTATTTTCACCGTTGTGTAAGATAAGGTTTTCCATCACCCATGTAAAACGCGGATAACCTTAAACCTCATGTTTGTGTTGTTTTGGCATAAAAAAAAGGATTCAGTTTTTCAACAATTCATGTCATTCATTCACACTTTGCGTATTTTGAAATAAATTCGTGTCAAAAGTGCATGTCTACCTATCCTCTGTGTTCATGCTCTCCGACGACGTAGTCCTGGACAACGCAGTTAAATACTTGCTATTTATTACAACAGACATAACACTTTAACATCAGGTTAAATTTTAAGTGTGGAATGAAAATTAATCTTGAGAAAAACACCTGCAAATTACCCAAACTTTGGATTTTTTTCAATGGAACTATTCCAGCATCCTACAACCCGGAAGTACTTTCTCACCGCTCTGACACCAATAGCATTATTTCGCTTAAACTTTGTAATTATGTTTTTGTTTTAAGTCTTTGACGTTGCAAATACGTTCCTTAAGACAATTTTTGCATATTCCTGAGTGTTTTGAGTCTAGGTCAGACAATCTGATAATGACCAAAGTTATGTTATACATTCCAAAACGAACGGGAAAGTTAAATATAGCAGAAATAGATTATCAATAAGGAGGAATTTCGGAAACCGCGCTGTGAGATGGAAAATATGTGAATACATCAAACAAAGCACACGTGTTACAATTAGATTAGTGTATGTATGTACGAGCATACATAGGGATCTATTTGTAATGTATTTAATTTGAACATATTTAAAGTGCGGACAGATTATACTTCTGTTTTTTGCCAGCACATGCCATGCATCCAATTTAAACATCTTGCATTTAAAAGACAGAAACAAAGACAGAACAGTTGCATACATCCATGGATAGAGAACATACCTAGTGTACAGCTCTGAGAAATACAAACAGATTGTGGGGTCATTCCAGTCAAATAGAAGCTATGCAGTCCAATACAAGCCAGTGCGGTGTAACGAACATCTAAGCCGGATGGATAACATATCACAGGCCACACAACTTAAAGTTGAAAGAATATCGTTGAAAGTAAGTGTTTCATGAATGAAGTTGCGTATTTTATCAAAATTCACTGCAGAAAAAGGAAACAATTAACTGTCACACAAGTGTGCTTTACGGCAGAGGTCTCAATGTGTCATTGCACCATTGATTTTCCTTCTTCGTTTTATATAGGACGAATGTATAGCAAGAGATAAAAAAAATGCATATTTTTCTCCGTAGAAAATTTTAAAACCTATATCAATCAAAAACGATCGAGCGTCCGCCAATATAAAAATGCAATAAAAACAGAGGGTCATGTATCATGTAAGAAAAACCCAATCTGTTGAATGACGTCGCGTTCTATTTTGACGCGTCACAGATAAATCTATCCCATTTTTATACTTTCGCTTTACTGTCTATGTCAGTTATAATTAGATATCTCGAACAAACACTAATAAATGTTCCCAGTACATCATTCGGGCGAGATATAGGTAATAAGTACAAAAAGCAATCAAAAGTGCTCATTTTGTGTCACTAGTAAGGCAGGGAAACGTTTTTTATTAGGCACTATTTGACTATACACCACGGAAGCACAAACACAATGGTGTAATTACGCCTCAATCTGCCAAATGTGTTATGTTATTATTTACAAAGTAAGTGCCACAGTTGCATTATATAACTCGAAAATCGTCAAGCAGGAATCTAAATCGAGTTATTCCGATCAACTGAATTGATTGTTGGGTAACGTCTCCTCAACACATTTCGAACAGCTCCAGAGAGAATCGAAGGATACATAACAATCCGGGAACCTCGCCTCAATCTTATGTAATAGAGTGATATGGTTTTATATCGGGCCTGGTGGATTGCCTTCGAAGAACGAGCGTCCGGGGTACGTTCCCAACGACAATGAGGCTAAGGGACGTTTTTTGTCCAAAGATACAGCGAATAACCCCAGTGGTGCCCGAAAGACTCGAACCCGTGAGATACGGGTTCAGAATCAGAGGCAAATTCTGACATATTCGTATATCGACAGGATACTTGGTCTCGTTTTACTCTGATATGTGGATTTATTGTTTCGGTGCCCAACCTTTAGGCGGTATGCACTATTTAAATATAGTCAAACGTAACTAAAACGTTTTTGAGTTGCTTCCCTTACATCATTAGAGTATCGTCCCTTTGTATTATACCTGCATAAAGGTGTGAACATGGTAAGAATTAGAAGGCGTTCCCGTGGCCTAGTGGTTACGGCAAGAACTTGTAACATAGGATATCATGGGTTCGAAACCTCAACGAGGCAATTAAATCATAGAGAGAAAAACGGTTGTTTTTTTGTATAAATTGTTTTCTTTATGACTGAACAACATATGTAATAGTTAGATATAATAGGAAGTTATGTGTAATTGTTGTATTTACCCGTGCAATGCCTTTTGTTTCTGTTTATCAAAATCCATGCAGCTGGATGAGTTCAATATTGTCAATTCGAATATTACTAATATAAATCTAATGAGTGATAAATAGTTCTACATAAGGCATCAATTACCTACCTAAAATGCCATGGTAAGGTTCGCTTTTTGGTATTATTTTATTTTTCGGTGTGTTCTTGGGCTTGACGCTTTCCCATGGCCTCGTCCGTCGGATGTGGACTGTAAACCGGCGGTCCCGTGTATCGGAGTTTATCTTCCGAGCAAATAAACTAATCTATTCATTAGTAGGACAGTTTTCCGGATTAACGTGTATCCTTTCACTCTCTCTGGTGCGGCTCTAAATAACATATACTATGTTGATGAGCAGTTAAACAACATTTAATTAGTGATCCGACTGGATGATATTTTAACGGTAAAAACATACGTAATCAGAACCCGAAAATCGTCCAATCGGGTCACTTCTTTCAGTACAACCGGAGTAAACATAAGTAGGAAATATTATGGTAGAAATCGGTGATTTTACTTAAATTTTGTCCCCCAGAGTGCTTTTTTGTACGAACTGTAAATATATACTGTGCTAAATGGAAATCAGACGTAACGAACGGTGTAAAGGATTTGAATTAATTCGCTAATTTGACAAAGATACATCCTTCGAAAAGAGGTATGCCAACTTTGTGTCAAACAAGCTTCTTTACCATGTGTTCTATAGATAGTAGGGGTATCGTGTTTATTTTTGTTTATATTTTTCTTATAATATTTGCGGCTCAAGTGCCAGCGATTTTCTGTTATTCTCATCAGTAGAATATCTGTCAGAATATATGAATCTTTCATGGGTATCCGGAAAAGATCAGGAATTTCAAAACGAGGTATAATTTTTTGAACTGTTATAACGTGGATTGGAATATATGAACAGAATAGCTCTGATTGATTATTTTCTTGCATATGATAGACATTTTGTGCGTTGTCATCGCCAATTACTGACATTGTGCGTGTTGTTTTTCCACAGTGACGTCATGCAACTGTTGACATTATTGACGTCATTGGTGACGCACGTGGCATTTATTTTCCCCGTTGTGTAAGATAAGGTTTTCCATCACCAATGTAAAACGAGAATAACCTTATACCTCATGTTTGTGTTGTTTTGGCATAAAAAAAAAAGGATTCAGTTTTTCAACAATTCATGTCATTCATTCACACTTTGCGTATTTTGAAATAAATTCGTGTCAAAAGTGCATGTCTACCTATCCTCTGTGTTCATGCTCTCCGACGACGTAGTCCTGGACAACACAGTTAAATACTTGCTATTTATTACAACAGACATAACACTTTAACATCAGGTTAAATTTTAAGTGTGGAATGAAAATTAATCTTGAGAAAAACACCTGCAAATTACCCAAACTTTGGATTGTTTTCAATGGAACTATTCCAGCATCCTACAACCCGGAAGTACTTTCTCACCGCTCTGACACCAATAGCATTATTTCGCTTAAACTTTGTAATTATGTTTTTGTTTTAAGTCTTTGGCGTTGCAAATATGTTCCTTAAGACAATTTTTGCATATTCCTGAGTGTTTTGAATCTAGGTCAGACAATCTGATAATGACCAAAGTTATGTTATACATTCCAAAACGGGAAAGTTAAATATAGCAGAAATAGATTATCAATAAGGAGGAATTTCGGAAACCGCGCTGTTTGGATACATCAAACAAAGCACAAGTGTTACAATAAGATTAGTCTATGTATGTGCGAGCATACATAGGGATCTATTTGTAATGTATTTAATTTGAACATATTTAAAGTGCGGACAGGTTATACTTCTGATTTTTGCCAGCACATGCCATGCATCCCATTTAAACATCTTGCATTTAAAAGACAGAAACAAAGACAGAACAGTTGCATACATCCATGGAAGAGAACATACCTAGTGTATAGCTCTGAGAAGTACAAACAGTTTTTGGGGTCATTCCAGTCAAATAGATGCTATGCAGTCCAATACCAGCCTGTGCGGTGTAACGAACATCTCAGCCGGATGGATAACATATCACAGGCCACACAACTTAATGTGTTTCATGAATGAAGTTGCGTATTTTATCAAAATTCACTGCAGAAAAAGGAAACAATTAACTGTCACACAAGTGTGCTTTACGGCAGAGGTCTCAATGTGTCATTGCACCATTGATTTTCCTTCTTCGTTTTATATAGGACGAATGTATAGCAAGAGATAAAAAAAATGCATATTTTTCTCCGTAGAAAATTTTAAAACCTATATCAATCAAAAACGATCGAGCGTCCGCCCATATAAAAATGCAATAAAAACAGAGGGTCATGTATCATGTAAGAAAAACCCAATCTGTTGAATGACGTCACGTTCTATTTTGACGCGTCACAGATAAATCTACCCCATTTTTATACTTTCGCTTTACTGTCTATGTCAGTTATAATTAGATATCTCGAACAAACACTAATAAATGTTACCAATACAGCATACGGGCGAGATATAGGTTATAAGTACAAAAAACAATCAAAAGTGCTCATTTTGTATCACTAGTAAGGCAGTAAAACGTTTTTAATTAGGCACTATTTGACTATACACCACGGAAGCACAAACGCAATGGTGTAATTACGCCTCAATCTGCCAAATGTGTTATGTTATTAGGTAATACAACAAATTCCATCAGACCATTGGTATCAGCGGAATATTACAATGAGACATAAACAAAATGAAAAAAAACATATGTTCCTGTACTATGGAACCAGAATCTGCCATTTTACCTCTAACCAGTGCGTTGCTAAGGCATCGTGTCAGCGTTAACATCGCAGACGGTGCCATTTATCGTCTAGTGTGATAATATAAAGTAATATTTGCAATGCGTATAAGATGGCAACAATGTGAGTCACACACTAAGACAACTTTGTAATTACAAAGTAAGTGCCACAGTTGCATTATATAACTCGAAAATCGGCACGCAGGAATCTAAATCGAGTTATTCCGATCAACTGAATTGATTGTTGGGTAACGTCTCCTCAACACATTTCGAACAGCTCCAGAGAGAATCAAAGGATAAATAACAATCCGGGAACCTCGCCTCAATCTTATGTAATAGAGTGATATGGTTTTATATCGGGCCTGGAGGATTGCCTTCGAAGAACGAGCGTCCGGGGTACGTTCCCAACGACAATGAGGCTAAGGGACGTTTTTTGTCCAAAGATACAGCGAATAACCCCAGTGGTGCCCGAAAGACTCGAACCCGTGAGCTACGGGTTCAGAATCAGAGGTAAAGTCTGACATATTCGTATATCGAAAGGATGCTTGGTTTCGTTTTACTCTGATATGTGGATTTATTGTTTCGGTGCCCAACCTTTAGGCGGTATGCACTATTTAAATATAGTCAAACGTAACTAAAACGTTTTTGAGTTGCTTCCCTTACATCATTAGATTATCGTCCCTTTGTATTATACCTGCATAAAGGGGTGAACATGGTTAGAATTAGAAGGCGTTCCCGTGGCCTAGTGGTTACGGCAAGAACTTGTAACATATGATATCATGGGTTCGAAACCTGAACGAGGCAATTAAATCATAGAGAGAAAAACATTCTTTTTTTGTTGTATAAATTGTTTTCTTTATGACTGAATGACATATGTAATAGTTAGATATAATAGGAAGTTATGTGTAATTGTTGTATTTACCCGTGCAATGCCTTTTGTTTCTGTTTATCAAAATCCATGCAGCTGGATGAGTTCAATATTGTCAATTCGAATATTACTATTATAAATCTAATGAGTGATAAATAGTTCTACATAAGGCATCAATTATCTACCTAATATGCCATGGTAAGGTTCGCTTTTTGGTATTATTTTATTTTTCGGTGTGTTCTTGGGCTTGACGCTTTCCCATGGCCTCGTCCGTCGGATGTGGACTGTAAACCGGCGGTCCCGTGTATCGGAGTTTATCTTCCGAGCAAATAAACTAATCTATTCATTAGTAGGACAGTTTTCCGGATTAACGTGTATCCTTTCACTCTCTCTGGTGCGGCTCTAAATAACATATACTATGTTGATGAGCCGTTAAACAACATTTAATTAGTGATCCGACTGGATATTTTAACGGTAAAAACATAAAATCGTCCAATCGGGTCACTTCTTTCAGTACAACCGGAGTAAACATAAGTAGGAAATATTATGGTAGTAATCGGCGATTTTACTTAAATTTTGTCCCCCAGAGTGCTTTTTTGTACGAACTGTGAATATATACTGTGCTAAATGGAAATCTGACGTAACGAACGGTGTAAAGGATTTGAATTAATTCGCTAATTTGACAAAGATACATCCTTCGAAAAGAGGTATGCCAACTTTGTGTCAAACAAGCTTCTTTACCATGTGTTCTATAGATAGTAGGAGTATCGTGTTTATTTTTGTTTATATTTTTCTTATAATATTTGCGGCTCAAGTGCCAGCGATTTTCTGTTATTCTCATCAGTAGAATATCTGTCAGAATATATGAATCTTTCATGGGTATCCGGAAAAGATCAGGAATTTCAAAACGAGGTATAATTGTTTGAATTGTTATAACGTGGATTGGAATATATGAACAGAATAGCTCTGATTGATTCATTTTCTTGCATATGATAGACATTTTGTGCGTTGTCATCGCCAATTACTGACATAGTGCGTGTTGTTTTTCCACAGTGACGTCATGCAACTGTTGACATTATTGACGTCATTGCTGATGCACGTGGCATTTATTTTCCCCGTTGTGTAAGATAAGGTTTTCCATCACCCATGTAAAACGCGGATAACCTTATACCTCATGTTTGTGTTGTTTTGGCATAAAAAAAAAGGATTCAGTTTTTCAACAATTCATGTCATTCATTCACACTTTGCGTATTTTGAAATAAATTCGTCTCAAAAGTGCATGTCTACCTATCCTCTGTGTTCATGCTCTCCGACGACGTAGTCCTGGACAACGCAGTTAAATACTTGCTATTTATTACAACAGACATAACACTTTAACATTAGGTTAAATTTTAAGTGTGGAATGAAAATTAATCTTGAGAAAAACACCTGCAAATTACCCAAACTTTGGATTTTTTTCAATGGTACTATTCCAGCATCCTACAACCCGGAAGTACTTTCTCACCGCTCTGACACCAATAGCATTATTTCGCTTAAACTATGTAATTATGTTTTTGTTTTAAGTCTTTGACGTTGCAAATATGTTCCTTAAGACAATTTTTGCATATTCTTGAGTGTTTTGAGTCTAGGTCAGACAATCTCATAATGACCAAAGTTATGTTATACATTCCAAAACGAACGGGAAAGTTAAATATAGCAGAAATAGATTATCAATAAGGAGGAATTTCGGAAACCGCGCTGTGAGATGGAAAATATTTGGATACATCAAACAAAGCACACGTGTTACAATTAGATTAGTGTATGTATGTACGAGCATACACAGGGATCTATTTGTAATGTATTTAAGTTGAACATATTTAAAGTGCGGACAGGTTATACTTCTGTTTTTTGCCAGCACATGCCATGCATCAAATTTAAACATCTTGCATTTAAAAGACAGAAACAAAGACAGAACAGTTGCATACATCCATGGAAGAGAACATACCTAGTGTATAGCTCTGAGAAATACAAACAGTTTTTGGGGTCATTCCAGTCAAATAGAAGCTATGCAGTCCAATACCAGCCTGTGCGGTGTAACGAACATCTAAGCCGGATGGATAACATATCACAGGCCACACAACTTAAAGTTGAAAGAATATCGTTGAAAGTAAGTGTTTCATGAATGAAGTTGCGTATTTTATCAAAATTCACTGCAGAAAAAGGAAACAATTAACTGTCACACAAGTGTGGTTTACGGCAGAGGTCTCAATGTGTCATTGCACCATTGATTTTCCTTCTTCGTTTTATATAGGACGAATGTATAGCAAGAGATAAAAAAAAATGCATATTTTTCTCCGTAGAAATTTTAAAACCTATATCAATCAAAAACGATCGAGCGTCCGCCAATATAAAAATGCAATAAAAACAGAGGGTCATGTATCATGTAAGAAAAACCCAATCTGTTGAATGACGTCGCGTTCTATTTTGACGCGTCACAGATAAATCTACCCCATTTTTATACTTTCGCTTTACTGTCTATGTCAGTTATAATTAGATATCTCGAACAAACACTAATAAATGTTCCCAGTACATCATTCGGGCGAGATATAGGTAATAAGTACAAAAAGCAACCAAAAGTGCTCTTTTTGTGTCACTAGTAAGGCAGGGAAACGTTTTTTATTAGGCACTATTTGACTATACACCACGGAAGCACAAACACAATGGTGTAATTACGCCTCAATCTGCCAAATGTGTTATGTTATTATTTACAAAGTAAGTGCCACAGTTGCATTATATAACTCGAAAATCGTCACGCAGGAATCTAAATCGAGTTATTCCGATCAACTGAATTGATTGTTGGGTAACGTCTCCTCAACACATTTCGAACAGCTCCAGAGAGAATCGAAGGATACATAACAATCCGGAAACCTCGCCTCAATCTTATGTAATAGAGTGATATGGTTTTATATCGGGCCTGGAGGATTGCCTTCGAAGAACGAGCGTCCGGGGTACGTTCCCAATGACAATGAGGCTAAGGGACGTTTTTTGTCCAAAGTTACAGCGAATAACCCCAATGGTGCCCGAAAGACTCGAACCCGCGAGCTACGAGTTCAGAATCATAGGCAAAGTCTGACATATTCGTATATCGAGAGGATGCTTGGTTTCGTTTTAATCTGATATCAGGATTTATTGTTTCGGTGCCCAACCCTTAGGCGGTATGCACTATTTAAATATAGTCAAACGTAACTAAAACGTTTTGAGTTGCTTCCCTTCCATCATTAGAGTAGCGTCCCTTTGTATTATAACTGCATAAAGGTGTGAACATGGTAAGTATTAAAAGGCGTTCCCGTGGCCTATTGGTTACGGCAAGAACTTGTAACATAGGATATCATGGGTTCGAAACCTCAACGAGGCAATTAAATCATAGAGAGAAAAACATTCTTTTTTTTTGTATAAATTGTTTTCTTTATGACAGAACAACATATGTAATAGTTAGATTTTATTGGAAGTTATGTGTAATTGTTGTATTTACACGTGCAATTCTTATTGTTTCTGTTTATCAAAATCCTAATATGCCATTGTTAGGTTCGCTTTTAGGTATTATTTTATTTCGTCGGTGTGTTCTTTGGCTAAACGCTTTCCCATGGCCTTGTCCGTCGGATGGGGACGATAAACCGGCAGTCCCGTGTATCGGAGTTTATCTGTCGTCTAATATTTTGCATGTAGCATAAGCCTATGGTTCTCTACGAAGTATGTTCAAATGGTGACACTTCAATCAAGTTTCGTCAGGTGCCCTGTGAGTAAAGCCATTAAAGAAAAGCCTTTAAAAATCTCCGAATCTACATGAGCTAAGTGTCCAATATTTTGCATGTTGTGTAAGCTTATGGTCCTTTAACTAGTTCGTTCAAATGTTGAAACTGGGGTAAAATTTGACCCCAGTCACAGTTTTACATAGAGTTATATTAGGAATTTGCTGTTGTATTTGTTTCTTGAACATGTGAGCACTTTGAGGCGAGGCCGAGTCAAGGCCCTTTGGCCTCTTGTTTATTACATGGAGTTGTACACTTTTTTCTTCATAAAATCACTTCAGTTAGGTTAAGAAAAGCAACGTTTATCAATAAATATTGAAAACATAAAACATCAAAGAATTGGACTTTTGATGAGGTATTACATTATAAAGATCTAAATTAATTAAAACAATTGTAACTGTTATCGTAACTAAATATCTAGTTTAACGATGTTTGCAAGTCGCATGTTTATAAATCACCCAATAAAACCACAAATGAGCCTGCTGCATTGTCATGGCAAAACAATTTATGGACCTATTGGGTATTCACATGAAGGGTTGGATAAAATAAATTGACTAGTGTAGCTTTGTCAGCAGCATTGTCAGCATCTATATATACCTAAAATGAGAAAAATAGTCCTATATAAACCACAGTACTCAAACGTAATTGCACCGTAGGTTAACACTGTACAACAAATTTAAACAAATCAAATTAAATAGTCAATGAATGGGAAAATATACAAACATAAAGAGTGGTGAATACAGGGTAAGCGACTTGGAAAAGTCAGTAGGCAATACGGCCTATTGGTTAACTTAAATTGATGTTATGTGTACACAACCTCGCTCTTAACCGTTCTTGACAAGGCAGTGTAAACAAAAGTATATCCCATCAAAAAGGATATATTTAACAATAAAGTCAACACCCAGAAAAATAATAAACGATACACTTAAATGTGTTTATAAATATATAAACATACTTAATTAGAAACATCTTAGAATATATTCATAATTTTACTGAATAACAAAAGAAGTTGCAGCCAACCTATAAGATACGATCAAAAAACCTAAGGACATTTTGAGTTGTTTGTTTTAAAAATGTACACCCTTAATTCGCACAAATTACTACCAAGAAAGCCATAGAAGTTATTGTAGTAATACCATTATGTCAGACTTGTAGCATGGTCGCTGAAATTCCTTTTGTATTTATTTTCCAAAGGTGTAAATCGTTTAATTGAAAATAACACCTGTCAGAATAAATGGTCTAACTACCAGTTATTGGAAGTTAGAGGATGGCAGACAGCTGAAATAGACATGCTACAAAACAAATAGAGTATGGTCTCATCTCGTAGGCTACCCCTATCTCGATGTTTAAATCAACCAACTTTATGAAACAAAACATGGCCGGAGAACTTTAAACATACAATATATACCCATTATGCGCTTCTTTTTCTTTTCAGTATATAAGTAAATCTAAGGCGATCGAATCTGTCTCATACAGGATAATCAGTCATTTAGCCACACTGTTATATTCATAACATAACACGCTTGGGGCAATCTGTCACATAATTGCGAGAAAGGATCTCGTAGGATTTAATAATTCAATATCAAAGTCGGGTACAAACCAATAATAATTTCGTATTTAATAATGACTTCCATATACCAGATCATTTATTAGCTTATGCAAGATAGCGGCGTAAAAATAATTTCTATGATAGACTATGTAATGGAATTGGGCATAATGAAGTAACAAGACATTTTAATGTTTAGAACAACAATTTTAATGAAACAAATGTGTACGAGTATGTATGAAGCATGGTATTAAGAATATGAGAAAATGGAAATGTTATATACCCTTCCTGAAAAATGGATTGTCCTTTAGTCTATATACAGAAAAGGTAAACACCAGCTGATGAACAAAGTGATCCCAATAAGCCTGCCATGCTACCACGCAACACAACATGCAATCTATTTGTGTTTAACGACATTTATGCAACTAGAAATCTTGACAGTGTCTCCAAATCAAAAAGCAAGTATATAATTTAATATTAATAGCCTCACTCCTTTAAAGGTCTTATAGTGCCAAATGATGCATTTGTTTTAAAACTGTATTTTGCAATTTTTGAGTTTGGCTATTTTACAACAAAAAAATAATACACAATTGCACTTATTGCTTAGATATAATTGCGCTCATCACATCATTTCATATTTATGGAGATTAATTCCGGCAATTTGAAAGAAAAAGTATAGCTTAGTGGGCAAACACAAAACCAAATATATAACATAATTTGTAAAAAGTACAAAAAAGGACATACCTCAGCAGAAATGCATCAACCAGACACTTTATTGTGATATGCCAGAAGTAAAATATAAATAAACAACAACTGAGCCTTGGTCAGTTTTTTTCATATCCCATATGAGTCTATTTGTTTCCCCATATACCATATAGCCAAAATATTATTTTCCATATGCCATATGAGTTGTTTTAATTTTCACCATTTTTTTTGTTTTTAATACTTATTTTTTCCATATAGAAATATTTGTTTCCATATGCCATATGGGACACCAACCACACACACACACACTATATATAGGCCTCAAAACTGAAAGGAACACGTCATATTGTTTGTTCAGTTCAAATTCAAGCAATGAAGTGGCCATGTCAGATCTTACTTGGCACTGTCTAGGGAACAGCCAGTCTCTGTTACCATAGTTTACTTTATAAAGTGTGTGTTAGCGTTTGTATACAGTGTTATAACCATGCAATGTCATAAAACATGTTTTTGATTTGAAAATTAAAATAGAATTTAAGAACTGAAAAAGAAAATGATTTCACTGCCAAACGTTGTTTTTTTTGGAAGGTGGATGGTTGTGAAGGGGATGGGGGACCAAAACTTCAACCACACTTTTATTTTATTTTGGCCTAAACTCCATTTTCAATAAAAATTTGTCATCGTGTATAAATTTATAAGAAAAATTTAAATTATAAAATAAATTCAATTAACTTGATCATTAATAATTATCATGAAGAAAACAAAACATTTTAAAATACATTGTAACTTTAAACTGGGTGATAATTGAAAGCCCTGCTTTAAATAAGGACATTATTCTTACATAAATGCTGCAATATTTCTAGGTCGGACATCTTGCAGTCAGCTGTGGTTCCGTACTATATTATCTTTCTAATCCATAATTAAAGCTGGGAACCACATACCTGTATTTTTCTGATGCAGTAAAGTCGGTCATTTATAGCTTAGAGTGTATTGTGGGTGTAGATTAAAGTGGACTGCTCTACCAACTTTTACCAGCTCGAACGCAGGTGAAATGGTCGCTTTGTTTTAAAAATATAATTTTACACCAGTCCAGTCATTTTTGACTGGGTCGCTATTTATTTCTATAAAAATAACAGATATCAACTTCTACATGAAACATTGTCAAAACCCATACCAATTACATTAACCCATACCAATTCCAATACACCGTCTGAAGAATCGCCGCCAATGAGAGTATAGTTTTTTTTGTTTGCTCGCGGATTGGGAAAGTCAAAATTCCAAATTTTGGTTTGTTGAGAAATATTTTTAACGTCGGCTTTTGGCATTAATTTTGTGCAGGCTTTGTCGGGGTTAATTACAAAAAAAAACATCACTAAATACTGGACTGACTTAAACCGGATATGCAAAATTAATCATAACAAGACATGGTGTTACGTACACACATCAGGTCCGTGACTTGAAGTTCAAGGTCAAATGTCATGAATAAAGGTAATATTTATGTCCGCTCTGTAACTTTGGAATGAATAAACCAAAACGTTAATCAGCTTTCAAAAGTTATGACCCTATCATTTTGCAACGCATTGCATGTTTAGTGGTTGACCCATTTACAGTTCGCCACTATGCTTTCCACTTTGAGTGTGCGATGACTGGACAGAGTGTGGACCCTATAATGAATTCTACATAAATCCTCAAAGGACGGTAGCGTTTGATGTTTGTCTTAAATCTGGTCTTGTCGTACCCTTAACATTGTTTTCTCTTGTTGCTCTGGCTTCTGCCAAGTCACTGAGTACTTGCTTTGTGGTTTTCGTTTTTTTTTATATTCATATATACATGATCATTTATGTGTTATACTTATATTGCGTATTAATGCTGCCTTGTTTGTTAGAAAATATAATATATATGACAATAGGGTAAGAGAGAGGTTTTTTGCACCCTAAAACATGGTTTAAACCCCCAGCAGACTTGTTTGCAACTGACCGTTCCAGGCGGTAGCCTATTGTCAAGTATTTTAAGTTTGTGATGTAATATCTTGCCTTTTATTCATCTTTATAATTGTTTCTTGTTTCTGTGCGTGTTTCTGGTTGACTGTGGTCCTTGAATGTTACATGTTCTTTGTTATTAAAAATAACAGGTATCAACCGCTACATGAAACACAGTCAAAACCCATTTTTAAACCCGACTTTTACATCTACTTTTATTATTAAGGATCTGTGCACCAAAATCTAGCCGAGTCGTTGTGTTTTTCCGACTAATCTGTTTTATTAACACTAATTTAATCGATTTTGTAATAAGGCCTAGTGACTGAAACGCATTATTATGGTGTGACTGACGCATTTGGATTGACACCCAATTTACTTCAAGTTCGCCTGCAGTCCGAGATATTTTCTTGCTAGTGCTTTAAACAAATATTTTAATAACGAAATGTCTGAATCATTTATCAAAGAAGAAAATAAATATAATTTTGACAAGTGTAACGAGTTTATATAAACATTTAGATTACATTTTAAGCGTATAAGTGTGATTTATACAGTGCAAATGGTAAATTAAATGGCTGTCTTCCATCTTAAATCAAGCATATTCTGATCAAGTATCGTAAAAATTCGCACACTTTTGAACTGAATATCAGTCTAGTAGGAGCCCATACAACATGAAATATATCTTTGTTATATAATTACAATATTGGGAACATTTGTATTGCCAGCAGGCATATTTTATGGATAGGTCACGATATCCGAGCGGCAACGCCACACAACCAATATTTTAAATTCTATCGGAAAAAATCAATGTAGTATATGTATGGGGTTTAACGTGTCTTTCCTTTTGGGATTTAAACAATATTTCAGTCATATCATTATGGTGTCTAGGTGTAGCAGTGAGCTCAATGCTCAACTTTATAGTGCTTCCACACTGAAATACCACACCGCAGACCTATGACATCATACCCTACCCAGTCACAATATAATAACACCGGGCCGACCAGTCTTGGAACTTCCCTTTATATGTTAAAAGTTTTACAATTTCTTCACTTCAAATGTAGAAAGAAATATACAGTCCAATTCTATATTCTATAACTTTATTTCTACATGCTACATTGACTTATAAAGATTATATAATTTGGCACAATATTTCGCGTATTAAATTATTGTTAATGTTATCATATTGATATCTGTAAAGGGAAACTATTAGATAAATTCCGTATTTTGTTTGAATAGCACTATAAATTCGCATTTAGTGAATATGACTTATAAATTCCATACGTTGCGATCACACTATTAAATTCCCATTTAGTGAATATCACTTGTAATTTCCATACTTTGCGAATACCTTAAGACACAACTTGGTATAGAAATATAAAAATTTATTCTAAAACATAACTTTCAAGGAATATTTTCCACAGAATTAATAGAATATTTTGGCACTACAAAAATAAGGAATATAATCCAGGCTTGAATAATTTGTCACTTGCTCCCAAAGATTTCAGCTGCCCTGGAGTAGATTTTAAGTAGATCTTCTAAGAAATCAGGCGGAATACTGCTTGGCTCCGGTCTAGTGATCTGCTGCCCTAAGATTTGTACCTAAAATCCTTTTTACACAATTCGCACGTGTACATGCAATGCTATTACTTAGAAGCAGTATTGGACTAACAAACACATTGTCAAGTAATATCCTTTATTTGTAGTCCAAAAGGTTTAATATTAATTTTGTTCAGATAAACATTTAAACATCCACTATGTTCAAGACTTAATCACAAAATGACCACGCATTTCCTTGTTCATCGTGAGTTCTAATGAACTTTCTTTGTCCATAAAGGCTTAATGACAGAAGTTTAACAGTACTCCTATCTTAAGTTTGTGTTGTCAGTATTGAAATGGTTTATGTTGAACTCTGTGTCTCTGACTTCTGCATGCCTCAAATTTACTGTTAGTTTCCATCTTCAGGTGTTTGGAACTCAAAGGGGCTGCTTACGGAGACTTGACATTTTTATGTTTCATGGACCAGTCTGGCAAGCTGTTCCCCTGATTTGGTTTCAGTCTGTCATGTTGCTTACCTCAATCCAAAGGTCACTTATTTTCCTGTGAGCAATTTTGTTAGGTCCCTGCCATATATTCCGATCAATATTCTTACAATGCCCTTTAGTTCTAGATTTGTCTAAACATAAGAGCACTTATTCTGGTGTCATAATCCCGTTTCTGCCGTTTTGCGTGTTTTTTTTCCAATGCCTTCCTTGCAATGTAATACATTTAGCATTTCTCTATGTATGCCTAAGTGTGCTCCAGGTATGTTAGTCATGTGTTGAGACTAACACGTCTTTTCTCAAAACTCGAGGAAAAATTAACCCTCTTTATTGATCATAATGTATCCCTGTATCTCTTAAATAATACACCATAAATCAATTCCAACAAGTCCCAAAGTAACCACATATTACACACACTGCTGGGAAATAACCTGCAACTGTGTCCCTTGGGGGTCGTTTACTGTCCGACTTGAGCCACTTAACACCAGGAGCAATATCAGGATCTTGGTGCGGAAGTTTTGTCATTCTATCTGGTGAATAGTTAACTGTACAGAAATCTTTTAAGCTGCCTGACACTGTGATGTTTGGGGTGCTGCATTTTCGGACAATGAGCCATCAACTTTGTCAGAATTTATGCCATTTCTATTCTGCCCATTAACGTTACTTTCACGAAAAATGAAATTGCTGTCATATAATAATCCTTTACTATCAGAACACTGTTGGATACGCAATTAGCTCACGCCACAGCGACTAAATTCCTTGATTCTGGGTAATCCATTGTACAATGACACACTGCAATCCCACGCAAAATAAGGAGTATCCCACTCCATAATTCACCTGACCTTAACTTCACTCTGGAAATCCTTGCAACTGACGATTTGTCCAAACTGTCAGTCCTCTGCACACTATCCTTTTCTAACAAGGGAACTACATCGTCAATTTGCGCAAAGTCTGCACCCATTACACGGTCAAATGAAACAAATCATACATGTGTAGTCCATTGTTCATTAATCGTAAAGTTCGTTTAAAGGGAGTTGTTTTACGGGTTTGTCATACTTATTCATAAACACTTTACACTTTCCATTGGTGTCCCTTGTAGTCATATTGAGTGTCATATGACCAAACATAAACATCATCTAAAGTTTCAAGTTCTAAACTCTGACCTGTGTTCTGCAAAAATCCACCTTCAGTACAAACAGAAGTTGCTTTTGTTTCAAACGAACATTCCGAATCTATACACAAACACATCAAAATTAACATCATGATTTTCAAGGTGATTAAAATGTTCCAGCAAAGTTTGTGAAAGTAAATTCCCCTTCGGAAATGTGTTAAAGTTCTTATCGCGACGCTTCCACCAGTTTTACAATTTCTTCACTTCAAAGGTAGAAAGAAATATATAGTCCAATTCTATATTCTATAACTTTATTTCTACATGCTGCCAACTATAATGGTGAATTAATATTTACAACAGTTTACTAATAATGATAGTCTCTCTCTCACATAACTACTGATCTCTTGTAAAGCCAGGAAAAAGCCACGGAAAAAGCCACGAACAATGAAAACCCTCCCTTTTTATAAGGTCCCTTCCAAATAAGGGGTTAGCATGGTCGTAAATATTAGCATGCTAACTCATCAATCTTATAGCATCTACAAATAAGGAATGCTAACACATAAATCATGTAGTATTAGCATGAGCCTGGTTCATAGAGCATCTCCCAAATAAGGGATGCTAACCCATAAACTATGATCATTAGCATTAGCCAGAGTTAGCCCTGTAGAGAGATACACATCTAGATTTATGGTGCTAACCGAAGACAGACATAATGTCCCCAGTAACCAGGCTTGGATACTGGTACCTGTACAAAATTACAACAAAAGTCAAGCAAGAAAGCCACTAGTACCATTTCTATTACGTATATAGTATCACCCGGTCGGCGATAGAAATCACCAAGACCTCGTACATGCGAGACGGACGCCCTACCACGAGCCCACGACGCGGTAAGTAAATTATCAAATGAAATGTGTTATCCCTGCTCGATAAAACGCCTTTCATTTGCAATATGTTTTAAGAAATAGTTCACAACAGCACGTCTATATCCTGTAAAGCTCTTGTATAAAAACAGGGTTACACCAGCCTTTCTCATATATTCATGTTGTGACACGTCAAACCCGGAGAGGATTACTTTACAATGTCGATGCTAATGACAAAAAACGCGTGTTTTCAAATTTAGGTATTGAATTGAATTGAATTGGGGTTTTAGGGCGCACCAACACATAAAAGGTCATATGCCGTCTAACAGGAATGAACATGCCAGGCCCATCCTCCATGTACATCGAGATAAAATATGGATAACGGGCCTAGAATATTCTCACCCCTGAACTGCAGAGTTGCTGCAAATTCTATTGTAAACACTCCATTTACGCTGGAGTCACGTTATAGTTTTTCTGCCACTGCTCTAGTGAGAGAGATGGCACTTGAAACAATCCAGGAGTCATGATGAAGACCTTTAATGAGCATGAATAAAAATGATAAAATGAACATGAATTTGGAGGCGTTCTATCCCTCTGCATTCCCCTCCAACGGGATCTGAAGTGGCCCTATTCTTTGCCCCGTAATAAGGTATTAAACAACTGTCTAGGTTATAAATTATAATGTCTAAAGTTTCCGAAGATCAGTTTAGTCAATTTGCGTATTAGATGGTGTCTGAATTTAGTCCTTGTCTAAGAAGCAATTTATTTATCGACACCTGGATGAATATGTACACAACATAACATAACTTTATTTTAACTGTGGTACCAAGTTACAACAAAAGCAATATATAAACAGAACAATACACATGACATTTCAATATGGAACAAGTTAGCATACACACCTGGCATCGCAAAACCGGCTTTTTACCCTGGGCATTATTCAAGCTGTGGCAATTGGTCACAGGAATAAAACATATACTAAAAGTACCATAGGTTAAATGACCTTCGATATCCATGATGACATGGTTTAATCAGGCTCCATATGTAACCATTTGGCATGTGCGGTCGAAAAAAATCGTTATCTATATAACTGATGCAAGTCCCTTAATAACTGTACCAAATTGTAAATGAAAACATGTTAGAGTGCGTTGAAGTAAGATCATTATTTAGGACAAGCATATAAAAAACTTTATGTACTTTTAATGATTTCCTTGACAAACAAATGAAGCATTTTTAACTAGCTCAGTACTGTTCAGAATTGTTGAAACAAATGTTATGGCGATGTCAGAAATAATGACACTAAAAGAAAATAGGAAATCAAACTAGAGACGTCGAGATTCGATATAAAGATGTCAAGCCCGCTGCTAATGTGGGGACACATTGCATTTTCTGATCTTTAGATAGCTGGGATGAATAAAACAGAATTTATTATTTTAGACATTAAGTTTGGAGACAGATTGTGCAAGGATCCTTAAATAAACGTTTAATGAAGATGTATGACGGTGTATTTTCTACAATATAAGTAAAAAACAAGAGGGACCTGTATCGCTCTATTGGCTGTGCACATATGCTTGAAATCAAGAGAAAAACAAAGCTTTTATTCTTTAAACATTGACGTGGTGTTGGGGAGGGTGATGTGATTGGACTGGAAATGGGGGATGAAGTATCGAATATAGCTGTTTTAAACTTCTATGAGATTTTCAATATATTCAGAACAAGTTTGGCAAATATCAGATGAACAAATGAAGGACATCAAGTGTCAACACAGATGATTAAGTGTATTTAATTTAAACAAGAGTCCCTATAGAATCAATTCATGTCTCGTCTACACTGCCCGTACCTTACTAACAGTTAGCTATACCGCCAAAAGCAGCCAAATTGTACAACATATTTATACCGTTTCTAAACCTACTGTCAACGAGGTATATATATAACTTACATATTTTAAATCACTTGTATTGTAAAAACCTGGGAATAAAACTATACTTTTAATCGGTACACATATATTATTATATGACCTAAACACAAAGACAGAGTTTTGATAAATGTTTTGTAGTGTAATTTTGTTGTTAATTTCTTTAATTGATCTACGGCATGTAATTTGAGCGAGCAGTTCTCTTCACTTTGCCTGGAGGGTCAATGTCACATCCGCTATTGCCATGTCATGTTGAGGCACAACTGTATAACCAAAGTTTGACGTATCTAGCGCATTCAGTTCCTGAGAATGTGACATAAACACAAAACTTGAAATAAGAAAGTTAAAGTAGCTATCCCGCCAATAATAGTCAACATTTTACAACATATGTACACCTTTTCTAAACCTACTGACGACGAGGTATATAACTTTGAGAATGCAAACTCGAAAGACACAATATAAACGGTTTAAACCTGGCAGGCCAAACCATAAACCTGGAGCGTCGAATTAAGAGGTAACCAACTCATAATTCATTTTACGCATATTCAATCATGTGTATTTTTAGAACCCGTGAATAAACCTTACTTTAATCGGCACATATACATTATTATATGACCTGAACACATGGATAGAGTTTTGATACACGATTTTGTAGTGTAATTTTGCCGTTATTTGGCGGGTTAGTTTCTTTAAAATGCTAAGTTATCTGCCTTTTGTCAAGGTCAATGTCACACCCGCATTTGCTGTGTCATGTCGAGTTGTACCCAAGATACAACCATAAGCGAATTATGAAGTATCGAGTGCAAACAGTTCCTAAACAAACGACCGAAAGGCATAACTAGAACGATGACGCGGCCACTACTGCCGTCGCATCTGCTGGAAAAACAATATAATTATATGTCTTGAAAAAGGCGAGACAAAAAGCTCTATTGGCTTTGGTGGCGGCAATACTGAACCTTGGACACAAGGGAAGAGCGCACGCTTGATCACATCTTCATGCAATTCATTAGAACTAAATGGTTTCGTGGTCAATTTAGCAATGGTAGTTCACAAGAGACGACGAAAAACACAATGGCCAATGCAACAGTCTGTGTTAGCTATTGGTCGCTAAAGACAGTCGATGGCGGTATAAAATTTTCGTCCCGTCTTTAATATTTCGACACTCACATACACTTCCGTGTCACCAAATACATATGTAGCTTTAAAGCTCTTGTCATCGATAGTGTCGCCATCCGGATGATCAATGACGAGCCTTCCAAGTATTTTGCATCCAGGATCTGTTACATACAGTGGATCAACATCTTCCGAACAAAAAAACGATAGCGAAGTGCCATGCATAGCAGTCGGCGTATACATTTTTATTATGTTCTGCCCCACGGTTATCTCTTCCCCCGATCTCACGAAAGATGAAAATAAATCCGAACACATTCTGACACCATTACCTCTTTTGGTTTTTGATGCAGGGTGTAAATTAGGATTATATGTGTCTATTACTGATACACCGTATGTGTACTTCATTATGCGCGACGTTATTACGTCTGGAATGTGCCCGAACCTCACGGCTCCCTTTAGCACGGCCAATCCCGCCTCATTTGGAACGATCAGTCTTGTGTTGTTCAATTTTGTTTTAAAATCATCTTGAACCATTAAGCTCTCACCGAATCCACCCACTAGCACAATGACGTCGATAGCTTTCATCTTAGGTTCAGATAGAATATCCTTTACGTGACAAACAAGCCTTTGTATTGGCTTAGCAAACCAACTCTTAACAACAGAGGATTCGATCCTAAGTTTGTCTCCAGAAAATGCAACTCTATCTCCTAGATCAGAAGATGCTAACTTATCTTTGATCTTCTGTCCATCTTCCTAATACATCTCCTTCAGCGTGGCCGACACTCTAAACGTAATTTTGCCCTCCGTTGCCGGTGTAATGGTGCGTTTCTTAGTTTCAAATTCTCTTAAAATGTCAAAATAATCGTACATTTGTTCCTTCTTGAATCGTTCCATAACTGATTTACCAAACAGGTTGGTCAGCATCTGAATGTAGTTGTCGTCAACGGCATTGCCTCCCCATGCACCGCCACTGGCTTTGTGCAGCTCTCTTAGTGTTCCATCCGACTTCTTCTCATGAACTGATATGTCTGCTGTGCCACCTATAAACAGTTAAACATTGTTTTTAAGAAGGTACTAGTATAAGTAGAAACCAACAAGTTAAATAAATATGAATCAATTTGTATTAAATAGTATCGAAGTGTCACTTCTATGATCGATCAAACTTAGACATTCAGTAATATTGCTTTCTAAGACCAGAAGTTTATATTCCTGAACGATTACCTCTTAAATCCATATACACTGGATGTTGGCCCCAAATCTACTACCATATACGGGGTTCCACAAGCCGGAAGATTACCCCCTAAATCTACCACCATAAACGGGGCTCCACATGTCGAAAGATTACCTCCTAAAATTACTACCATATACGGCCGCCGAAAGATTACCGCCTAAATCTATTAATACCATATATAGGGTTCCGGCTGCCGAAATATCTCCTAAATCTACCACCTTATACGGGGTTCCACACGTCGACAGATTACCTCCTAAATCTACTACCATATATGGGTTTCAGTCGCCAAAAGATTACCTCCTAAATCAACCACCATATACGGGGTTCCACACGTCGGAAGATTCGCCCCTAAATCTACCACGATTTACGGGATCCGGCCGTCGAAAGATTACCTCCTAAATCTACTACCATATACGGGCTTCCACACGCCGAAAAAATACCGCCTGAATATGCTACCATATACGGGGTTCCGGCCGCAGAAAGATTACCGCCTAAATCTATTAGTACCATATACAGGGTTCCGGCTGCCGAAATATTACTAAATCTACTACCATATACGGGGTTCCGGTCGCCGAAAAAGTATAGCCTAAATCCACCACCATATACGGGGTTCATCACGCCGAAAGATTACCTCCTACCAATCTACTACCATATACTGGTTCCACACGGAAGATTTGCCCTAAATCTACTACCATATACGGTGTTCTGGCCGACGAAATATTACCTCCTAAATATACCACCATATGCGGGGTTCCAAACGCTGAAAGATTACCTACTAAATCTAAGACAATGTGCTGGGCTTCGACCATTGTATTCACAACTATATGCTGAAAGATAACTTACCAGATTGAAGCCACTAATACTCTACAATACAGTTTGTTTTCTTTAAATACATTATCATCATTATATTCGGTTCCGGTCGCTGAAAGATTACCTCCTAAGTCCACCACCATGTACTGGCTTCCGGTCGCCGAAAGACACATTTTCGCCTCTGTGGTAATGATTTGGCACCAAATAGAAGCTGCTTCCGGCTCGAGTGCCATCTTAAGGCGACTTGTTTCTATTCCAGCCTAAACAAAGGGAAAACAATTTATGTTGTATCATCAAATAATAATGCAATAAAGGAACACGTATTTA
This sequence comes from Cyrtodaria siliqua, assembly GCA_037043455.1. Classification (NCBI taxonomy): domain Eukaryota; kingdom Metazoa; phylum Mollusca; class Bivalvia; order Adapedonta; family Hiatellidae; genus Cyrtodaria; species Cyrtodaria siliqua. The sequence goes on along the minus strand of JAWPHD010001923.1, from coordinate 253,111 downwards.
TCACTAGTCCAAGTAATGCGAATCTCTACTATTTAAACGTTTATGATATATAAAAAAGACAAAAGAGTTTCATCCATAATTATTAACATGTCTTTTAAATTTGCTATATGTTATATCACTCATGCGGTAACCACGTCTTATCAATATATTTTTCGTCTTAAGCATGCAGTTTAATATATTGGGCAAAAATAAAAAGCGCCCAATTTTACTTCCCCTATATTCTGAACAACAAAACAGGAACTAATGGTACGTATGGAATAATTAGATACACCTTCAACAAGTTATAAGTAAAAACGTGTCAACTGGATAGTCGCCTGTGTGGATATCTGGTCCTCATTCGTCATTGTGTACATTTTTAATTTTAAAAACGAGGTATTAGATAGATGGCAACATGGTTTTTCAGAAATTTATAATGCTGGTGACTCGAGTGAAAATGTATGTGTGAATGTACCCATAACTCTCTTGCCAAGTCAGGTAAAGCCGTAGGAATATATTTAATAGGGTTACCATATGAAGTATTTAAAAAAACTTTATCTTTTAATCTTTTATGCAACCTTTTTAATGAATGTTTGTCAAATCACTGTATTCCCTATATTTGGTCAAGGTCCGTTATTGAGCCAATTCCCCAAAAACGCACAAAACGATCCAATGACTTCTTCAAATTATAGGTATTATTTTAATACCTAGGTCTTGTAAATTTGAAATATCCGGTTAGAAAAATATCTAGAAACAAATGATTTATTAGTCAATGAACAAAACGGTTTCAGACAGAACCGATCCTGCAAAAATCATACTGTTTCCTTGACATCCATTATTAGAAACAGAAAATCCAGAAATGTGCATAATTTTACATGTTTTGATGATATGACGAAGGATTTTGACCGGATAAATAGCGATAGTTGTATATAAAATTAGCCAATTGGCCGTTTCTGGTAACTTTTAGAATCAATAAAGATTCTATATATTCAATGTAGAGCAACAGTTAATGTCAATGAAAGCTGCACTGATTTCCTCGAAATACATTCAGGTGTAAAACAAATGGGCGTAATTTCTCCGACACTTTGCTTTATTTTTATCAATGATCTTGCTTTGGACATTAAACATTTGCATATTGGTGTTGAAATAGAAAACGATCTAAAGGTAGGAATTCTTTTTGCAGGCGACATTGTTTTCATAGCTCCGTCTGAACTTAATTTACAGTTAATGATAACCTTGCTTAACAAATGGTGCTTAACACATGGTGCTGTAAAAACCAAATTATTAGTTAATATCAGTAAAATTAAAGTAAGTTTCGGGAAATAAGCCAACCGATGACTGCTTTTGAACTCCACATAGGTAATTCTAAGCTTGAAATAGTTGGAAACTACAAATACCTTGGTATAATATTGAATGAGTTATTAGATTTTAATGAAACAGCAAATGTTTTGAGCGAATGTATTGCCAATAGAAATTGAATTAGGCCGATATCAAGGAATTCCAAGACAAGATAGAATATGTAAACAATGTCCTGGTCAGTGTGTAGAAACCGAAAATCACTTTCTATTATACTGCGAGATGCACAGTGCCACTCGAATTGAATTAATACATAAATTAAATTAACTGTGTCCAGACACAGCTACTGAGGCAGAAAAAATTAAAATCCTTTTAACAAATGAAACGATTGTACTAAAAACGGAACAATTTATTATAAATGGAGTAAGAAATTGTATAACTTATGTGTAAAATAATTTATACTATTTAGTTAAAAGATGTTTTTGTCCATACACAATATCAATGTATGTCTACTTAATCGGCTGTTATATGCACAATGTATTAGTATATATTCTTTGGTTACAATGTATGTCAATTGATCTTACCTTTTTCCGTTCTTTCCGTTTTTTGTGGGTGTTTTTGTGTGTATATTTTTCATGTTTACTTTTGTTATACCAATTAACTGAGTTGTAAAATCAATTTTCTTTAGAACTTATAAGCCTCATTAGGCTGAGTATTCATTTGTTTACTTAATATTGCCTGGTATTTGGCCGAAATTCCGAAATAATAATCACAATAACACACTTCACAGCTGTTGTAGATAGCAACTTTTGTTTAGCCATAATTTTTAAATAATCTTATTTTGATATTTTAAATTCATCCATACAGATTATTACCTGGCAATTGTTGAAACTGTTTAAGGACATTTTGTTCTTAAGTGTGATTACAAACATCCCACATTATGTTATTAATACTCTTTACCAATCGTATACTCACCCAAAAAAAAAGCTGACCTCTGCGAAAACAAGGGTCCGTATTCATAAAGCTTCTTAGCAATATATCAACTTAAGTCAAATCTTATCAATTATTTTATACCAATTCATGACATAAATGTTATATCAATCAAAGCATCATGTAAGCACCGTGTTGGTTAGGTTTAAACTAGTAATTCATCATACAATTTGAACTGGATAGAGCGTAAAATGCTTAAATTAACCTTAGTGCCTAGCCTATGATAGCGCATATTACTGTGACAAATCAATTTCCTTGTAAAACAAGAGCTATTCGATTTTTTCAGAGAATAAATAAAGAATAATTAACAGCATAAATTTGATACTGAATTTATGTCACGAGGGAAAAAAGTTGTAATTTGGTTAAAAAAAGAGTTCGAAGTGACATTAATTCAGTCGTTATGCTGTTAATTATACTGTTTATTATATAACTTTACGTTAAAGAAGAAATTAAAAAATATTTTAACTTTAAACCAGTGTTTTTTAACAAATATGTTAAGAAATTAGTTCCGGCAAAGTTATATCATCGCTAAAGATGATATAAAAAAGTTATATAACTTTTTTTGTGTGATACTAAAATTACGTCATTCATAGTTCAATGTAAATTTATGACAGTTATGTAATAATAAATTATATAGCCAGTATATACCATCAGAAAACAAGGCTAAAACAATGTGGGGTGGGTTGGGGAACGGGGCGGGTATAAAAACTCGGGCAGATATAAAATTATTGTTAGAATCTCATACAAATTATAGTAAAATTTGGGGCAGGGTGTGAAATATTTTTATTTTTTTATTTTTATCAGTTTTAATCCAAAACTGCTGTCATTTTAAAGAAATTTCTGGTCGAAAGGCAACTCGTGGAGGAAGGGTTTTTTTTATTGATATTTCATCTGTGTATCTGAATTTAATCTAAATTGTTTTATATGTAAATGATTGCGTTCAAATAAAAAAAAAAAATATCCAAATAATGGAAGATAAAATAAAAACAATTCCCCTCCCCTGTCCTCCATGTGAGGGGATCCCAAAAACAAATGGACAGGGGATGGGGTTAGGGCGGGGGCGCATCATTGATATAGGTGTATATTTGATCAAACAAAACAACACAGACATATGTAAAAAAAATATATAAAAAAACCATCCGGGTGGTGGTGATGATGATGGGTTGGTGGGATGGTTGGAGGGTGGGGGCGAAACATATTGATCAACTGATAAAACAAAACAACACAGAGATATGTAAAAAAACACAAAAAAAAGCACATTCGGGTGGTGGTGATGATGGGGTGGGGGATGGTTAGTGAATGGGGTGTGTGGGGTGTGACATAGCTATATGTGTAAACATTGACGAAAACAACACAGAAATATGTAAAAAAAAAAAAAGAGTTTCGAATGTGTGTGTGTGGGGGGGGGGGTGGAGGTGGGGGGGGGGGGGGGGTGGGGGGGGAGCAACATAGTGTAAGAATTGACCTGTGAAAAAAAGAGTTTCGAGTGGAGGGGTGGGGGGGGGGGGGCAACATAGTTATATGTGTAAGAAATGACCAAAACAACACAGAAATATGTAAATAAGAAAATGAGTTTCGACTAGGCTGGGGGTCCCTGGGGTTGGGGCGAGGCGGGCATCATAGCTATATGTGTAAGAATTGACCAATACAGCACAGAAACATGTAAAATAAATAATTTAAAAAATCGAGTTTCGACTGCTGGGGAGGCGGGGGTGGGTAGGCGGGTCAATACAGTGACTACCGATAGCCTCCCTATCTCTTTTTCCCTCTCCCCACCTCTCTCTCTGTCGGTGCTATACAACGAGATCATCTTTCAACAGTAGCATCTTGACAATTAAAAATCTGACTGTAAACAAAGCATTTCGAACCAGGTACTAGCTAAATGGTCATATTGAACTCTTTTAAAACCATTATAAAGTTTAGGAGAAGAAGAAGCCTTCTACCTATCTTTAACCAAAAACATGTTGAAATACTATATTTACCGATATAGTAGCCAAAACAAGAATTCAGTTATACAAAATACAAACGCAATATTTCGGGAGAAATTCATACTGTATTACCTCAGTTGCAGCCTCCCGCATAAACTGCTTGGCACTGTCATCCCAAATGGCGGGAATAGTGATCACATACTGGATGTCGGTTTCCTTTAAACCTGATACTTGTTTGTCAAGAGATTCTAGAAGGTGATTCTTCAGATATCTGACGGACATCTCGAAGATTGTCATTGCCTTCATTGATTTACCACTAATGTCTTTTATTGTAGTCTCTCTAGAAAGGTCCTACAAATAAACACAATCACAGTTACAGTTTAACAAAAATGATGTCTACAAGTGCTAATAGTGATGATGTGTATTGTATATGCATTGTATGCGAGTTGATTGTGCGATAACCGGACAGGCTGTGGACCCTATGATGACGTCTACCTAAAGCCCAAAAGGACGGTGACGTTTGATGTTTGTCTGCAGTCTTGTCTTGTCGTGCCCTCAATGGTTTATTCTCTTATTGCTCTGGCTTCTGCCAAGTCAATGAGTACGTTCTTTGTGGTTTTCTATGCTATTGTTTTTTGTATTTATATAGACACCAACTTCTTTGTGTTTTACGTATATTGCCTATTAATGCTGCCTTGTTGGTTAGAGAATAGTTCATGGCGGAGATTACTTTATTTACACTGTCCTGTTTTATTGGGTTGACGGTAGGATAAGTGTGAGGTTTGGTGCACCCTAGAACCTGGTCAAACCCCCAGCGGCCTTTTTTGCCACTGACCGTTCCAAGGCCTATTGTCAACCCTTTTGTGTTTGTGATGCCTAATTTGGCTTTTTGTTCATCTTTAAATTTGTTCTTTGTTTCTGTATGTGTTTGTGGTTGACTGTCGTCTGCTTTTCCTGTTCGATTTTTATATCTATATTTCCTTTAGCTGCATTAGCAGTAATTTTTAGCTTATAAAAGACAAAAAATAATACGTTAAAAAAACACTACACAGCTACCATTATTAAATATTTACGTTTTGACGGAATTCTATAGTGGTACAAAAATGTACCACTCCATGGGACTGAACACCAAGCCCACACTAAAACTACACTTACGGGTTTGACGAACACGCTCCTGATTGGTTTATAGATCCTTTCCATCGATGTTTACAAACAATAATTTATTTTGGTATATGCTCATGTTTCCATGTATACATTTCACTGAATAAATATCACAGTTATTTGCTTCTGCTCAGAGTGTGCTTTACTTAAGGACAGTTACAAAACATAAAATATGGGTTACATAACGTGTGATAGAGCATATTAATTGTATTCAATGCTATTAAATAAATATAAGATATTTATTGAACAAGTGTATCCTCCTTTAAAATAGATGGGCTTTACATATACACCTACATCATTTTATAAGTCAAACATCATTAATCATGCTTACGTCGTTCTTGTATAGCAGCATCTTGAACCTCCTAAACAGGTACCAGTCGTGGTGATTTTCGTCCTCCGCAAGACTTGCGAATTTATTTTCAGCCTCAAACCCAAACGAATGAAACTTTTTGTTTGGGTCTACGAGCACACATGTCGGTGTTTTGAGGGAAATTAACTTCTCAGAACCCGCAACCCAACATTGGTTTGTTTGGACTTTCAGGTGATCATTATGCAAAGAAAATGCATAGCCACTGTACGTTGTGCCAAAATCGAACGCGGCTACCAGAAGATGAGGGCACTTGGACGTGGAACTCGACTCTGCCATCTTTTAACGTTCTGTAATATAATATTTAAATGCAATAATTTTGATCTATAAAAATACATATAATTATGTTATAATTATTTTGACGTGTTATGATTATTGTGCATCTTGAACCCATTTTTATAAGTAATAAATAATCACGTATAATGTAAAACTGTATTAACTCCTGTATTAAACCCGTAGGCTCTCAAAACCAACATCGACAACAACGTCTAGCTTAAAAGCAGTCATATTAGACACCTACGCCACCTAAAATAATTGGTTTGTTTGGACGAGTGATACTAAGGCTTTTACTGAAACGCATCTGATGTCTTCTAGACCGTCAAGTAAATGACAATGATAGCATTCACTTTACATTATTATTAGTATTATTATTATTATTAGTAGTAGTAGTAGTAGTAGTAGTATGTAAGATAATTAACATGCATATATGCAATAACGAACTTTCTTTAACTTATGGTCTGTAAGATACAAGTACAAACATTAAATATTATATATGGAGAAACTGTTATACTAAACACTTCCCAACTGACTATATATATATATTTATATAGACTATACACTTCTCAAAACTGCTAACTACACCGCTCACGTTTTGGGTTATATATATCGATGGGTTGAATGTTTTTCAATAAAATAAAAATTTGTCTCATATAGTGCAGATTTGTGTTATTTGTTTATTTAATTACAAACAACTATGAAATAATGATATTAACAAAATTATTCATATTTTAAATCGGTGTAGTTGGCTGTTTTGAAAAGTGTATAAAACGTGAGCGGTGTAGTTAGCAGTTTTGAGAAGTGTATATATATATTTATATATAAAATATTTTTAATATTTGTTTGCAGTATAATGAGTTAGTGGAGCTAACTAAAATATAGATATAAAAATCGAACAGGAAAAGACGACAGTCAACCACAAACACACACAGAAACAAAGAATATATTTAAAGATGAATAAAATGCCAAATAAGACATCACAAGCACAAAAGGGTTGACAATAGGGATACCGCCTTGGAACGGCAAAAAAGGCCGCTGGGGGTTTACACCAGGTTCTAGGGTGCACAAAACCTTCCACTTAACCTAATGTCAACCCAATAAAACGGGACAGTGTAATTAAAGAACTCTCCGCCATGAACTATTCTTTAACCAACAAGGCAGCATTAATAGGCAATACAAGTAAGACACAAAAATGTTCGTGTATATATCAATACAAAGAAGCAATAGCCTAGACAGCCACGAAGAAGGTACTCAATGACTAGGCAAAAGCCAGAGCAACAAGAAAATAAACCATTGATGGCAGGACAAGACACGACTGCAGTGGGAAACAGTCACAGCTAGTATAACAACTAGACCGTTGGAGAATCCTGTGCTACTTACTCGATCAAAATAAATTTAAAAATTAAAAAGGAATGACATGTATGAAATATTAAATAAAAATAATGAATGTCCTAGTGGTAAAGTCACACGGAACAGAATATACACTTAAGTGAAGATAACTGGAGACACATAATATACATGACCTTACAAAATTACAAAGGATACACGTTTGCTACAATGGTTTCAGTTAAGAATATAGACACAAATTAGTTTCTTATAACATAAAACTAATAGAGAGTCCACAATGCTCTTTCTGTATTCATCGGTTAATGAAACAAGAGGGTCAAAATGGCCGTGAGACGATCACCAGAGGATCTGTGCAATGATGAAAAAAGTTCCCTCGCAAATGCTGATTGAATATGTTTTAATATTTTCCTTATGTAATTCTATTATAAAACACAATCTCTATATACAAACTATATACAAACTTTGGACCTCGGGGCGCGGCCATCTTTGACCACAGGGACTTCAAATGAGCAAACTTGATATTTCATGGGTTAGCGATCATTAATAGTAACAACAAACACGAGGCCCATGATGGCCTGTAGGTTCTCTACAAGGCTCCTATATCAAAGAGTTTCATCATTAAATTTCCTTCAATACTTATTTTACAAGTGAAAAATTCAACAATAATAAGTACTGATAAAGGTGATCCTTTGAGAGCAACTAACACAATTAAGAGAATAAAGCAGCAGTCTCGGTTTTATTGAGTCTGTTCATGAGAAGTAATGAAAGAAGCAACACTTATCATGCCCCCTAGCACCGGCTTAAGCGGTATTCTACTTGAAAGCCACCTATATTGGGCTCGTTGGTCCCAAAGGACCAGTAAAAAATAACACTACTGATTCGTAGCACGGGAAGACTTTTTATAGCCGCCACACTGCACTAAACGAACGCTAGTGTGAATGTTAATAAGTACTGATAAAGGTGATCCTTTGAGAGCAACTAACACAATTAAGAGAATAAAGCAGCAGTCTCGGTTTTATTGAGTCTGTTACACCACAACCGAAATTAAGACCACGACTCCATGCTAACAATTTAAAAAAGAACTAAATAAAACAAAAACAGGAAACATGTGTTCTCAGTGTGCAAGTAATTAAAATAGTGTTTCTATGGTAGCCGTCATGGATGGCGCATTGACCTAACTTTAACAAATCTGAAAACCATTCGCCTAAGGATCATCCATGTAAAGTTTGTTTAATTTGACCAAGCGCTTTCTGAGAAGATTTTTTTATAGATTTTCCATATATAACTCTATATAAAACTGTGACCCCCAGGGTGGGGACAGATATGACCCCAAGTACACCATTTTAAAAAACTTGGTTAAGAACCATAAGCTTATGATAAATGCAAAATATTAAACTTCTGGCTGTTGTAGTTTTAGAGAAGAATATGTTTTGTTTTCCCCTATATAAATCTATGTTAAACATGTGGCCCCTTGGGTGGGCCAAATGTAACCTCATGATCACCATTTGAACAAGCTTGATAGAGGACCATACGCTTACAGTAAATGCAGAATATTAAACCTATGGCGCTTTCAGTTTCAGAGAAGAAGAGAAGTATTGCGCTATGTAAAACTATGACCCTCGGGCGGGGCCATTTGAACAAACTTACTAGGGGACCATAAGCTGATGCTACTTGTAACACATGAGGGCTCTGTGACTTTTGGTTTCAGAGAAAAAGATGTTTAAGTTTGTTTCTTATATAAGTCTATGCAAAACATGCAAAATATCCATCTACAAACTTAGGACCTCCGGGGTATAGGCATTTTTGACCCCGGGGATTTCATTTGAATACATTTGAAAATTTAGGCGTTATGGATCATTTTAAAAGAACAACTTTCAAAATCTGTCCAGCGGTTCTTGAGAAGTAGACGTTTTAAAGTTTCAAACTTTTATAGTTACGGTGGCCATCTTGGTTGTCGCGCGGACCGGACTTTAACAAATATGAAAAACATTCATCTATGTGGATCATCTAAGTGAAGTTTGGTCAAAATTGACATGGCGGTTTTTGAGAAGTCGTTTGAAGCTGTGGCTAACGACGTACGACGGACGAAGAGCGATCCCAATAGAAGCCTTCGGCTCAAGTGATCTAAAAACATATTACACATTTATCTATGAATGCGAGCTTTTACAAATATTACTAAAAAACCTTAAGGACCTGATAAAATAAAATAATGCGTAAATAGATTCTGAAAAGAGGTAATTCATCTTTAGAATATAATATGATAAAACACATACATTCGTCTTTAAGAAAACTACCACCATACAATACATTTAGTAGCAGGCAATCGTAAATTAATATTTTGAAATGAAAAAATATAAATTTATATTGCTAAATACATAATATATATATATTTAAATGTTCAGTATGAATACTGTGTGTATGTGAGAAGGAAAATATACTAAATATGCATCCTATAGATTCAAACTTGAACTGTCACTAAAGGCTGATGAATATATCCTCGCCTCTGCCCCTTTTATCCCTGCACTGAATTGCACCAATATAGTTTTAGCTCACCTGCGTCAAAGGCTCAAAGGTGAGCTGTTGGGATCACTCTTCGTCCGTCCGTCCGTCCGTCCGTCATTCCGTCCGTCTTTAACTTTTGCTTCAAACTTCTCCTCAGAAACTGCTTGGCCAATTTTGACCTTATTTCACAAGGATGATTATGAGGTGAATGCCTTTCAACATTATATAAATTAGGTCAATGAGACACCCAAGATGGCCGCCATTAGCATATATAATCAGAACATTAAAAAGTATTCTTCTCAAGAGCCAATTAACAGATTTCAACATTTTTTCTTTGTTCGAACCCCTAAACTATAACAATTATACAAATTAAGTGCCCGGGGTCAAAAATGACTGCGCCCCGGGGGTTCAAAGTTTGTATACAGAGATTTTGCATGTTTTGCATAGACTTATATACGGCGAAACTTAAACAATCTTTACCCGCTAGGCCAATTGTAACCACATTTCACATGTATGATACTGAGCTCAATGCCTTTCAAAGTTGTATAAATTAAATCAATGCGACACCCATAATGGCTGCCATTACCATATATAATCAAAACCATAAACAATCTTCTCCTCAAGAACCACTGAACAGATTTCGATAATTTTTCTTTTTTAATGATCGGTATCCCCTACACTATAAATAGTATACAAATGAAATCCCGGGGTCAAAAATGACTTTGCATCGACTTATAAGGAAAAACTTAAAATATCTTCTTCTCAGAAACCACTTCGCCAATTTTGACCAAATGTCAAATGGATGATACTGAGGTCAGTACCGCTCAAAGTTGTACAAATAAGGTCAATATGACATCCAAGATGGCCGCCATTACCATATATGGTCAAAACCTTAAAAATATTCTTCTCAAGAACCACGGAAGAGACTTTATTAATGATCGCTAACCTGCAGACTATAAAAGTATACAACTTAAGTACACAGGTTCAAAAATGGCTACGCCCGGGGGACCAATGTTTGTATTTAGAGGTTTTTCATGTTTTGCATAGACTTATATAGGGGAAAGCTTAACAAATCTTCTTCTCTGAAACTACAAGAGCCAGAAGTTGAATATGTTACATTTGCTATATTAACGCTTATGGTCCTCTATCAATTTTGTTCAAATGGTGACCATAGGGTCAAATTTACATTTACATAGACTTATCTCAAACCCCAGTTATACACTTACTGAGCATGAACAGACGGCGGATACAACCATTCAACCATTCAACTATCCAACCAGCATCGGCACCGGGGTCTGTTCCCACCCCTGGCCTGGGTCAAAACTTAGAATCCGTTGAGATACCCACCCTATAAACATGAATGAACAGGTGGATTTAAACATCAACCCAGCATCAGTCTAGGGGTCTGTCCCCATCCCTGGGGAAATAGTATTTGGATCATAACTTGAAAACCGTTGAGATCCCCCACCATATCACCTTGTATACGCCTTATGTGCATGAAGAGAAGGATACAACCATCCAGCCAGCTTTTGCCCTGGGACCATCCCCACCCATGGGAATATAGCCCTTTGGTCATCACTTGGAAACAGTTGAGATCCTCACCCTAAAACCATGTATACACTTACTGGGCCCGAACGCTTTACGGCAGGTGCGGGAATTCGACTGCATGATCTAATTTTGTTATGAAATTATTAGCTTGTTTGACATTTTTTCATCTTTGCAAAGACTATAAGGTGAGCGATTCAGGGCCATTTTGGCCCTCTTGTTTTTTTTATGATTCCATTCACTCGATACTGAATCATCAGATATATATGAAACTAATCCGTAGTAAAAGGAATGGGTAGTAAGCCACACAGGGTTTTCCATTACATGTTAGACATGTCAAAGACTTCAAAGGGCCATAACTCATGTAAAAATTACCATTTCATCAATACTTTTCTTCCTCATAATCTTCATATAATTCATGGTCAGCAAGCCAAATATTTAGGCAATCCACCTAATTATGAATGTTGAGTTAGACGCACGAGATTTCACTCTATAATATATATACTAAAACTTCAAAGGGCTATAACTCCTGGAAAAATAATCAAATCAAACATATCTTTCTTCGCTCACATCATACTAAGTTATCTTGCCAATTATGAAAAAAATCTACTTACAAATGAATGAGTAGTAAGACACATCAGATGTCCCTCTATAATGTATATATATATATTAAAAAATGAAAGGGCCATAACTTACGTAAAAAGAATCAAATAAAAAATTGTGTGTTTCGCTAACATCTTCACATCATACTTAGTCAGCATGCCAGATATTAAAACAATCCACCTAAAAATAAATGCGGAGTTAAGCACACAATATTTTGATTTATAGACGAACGGATTACTTGACGAACATACATATGGACAAGCTCAAATCCCTTCAACTTAGTTGGCGGGAGTATGAATAGGTATAATTTATACATATCAATAAATTGCTGTAAGGTGTGCAGAGGGATGGTCTTTTCCGACCGACCCTAAGTTCAGTGTAAGACGGGGACAATAAATGGACTTATTTTTTGAAACTAAATAAATTAACGTCTAAGTTTAATATTTAATTTCTAAATAGACATATAACCGCATTCAGATATTTATCTCTATATTTATCATATTTATGTGCGAACACTATTAAATACTGACATGGAACATATTTTCAAAAATATAAAACAAAACTTACTTTTTATACAATTCAATAAAAACAATAAAAAGGGAGGGAGTGAGTGAGGCAGGGAGGGTGGAGGGAATGAAGGAACGAAGGAACTATAAATATTGTACAAATTGAAGGAAGGAAGGAATGAGAAGGAAGGAAGGAAGGAAGGAAGGAAGTGAGTGATTGGTGATTGAGTAAGTGAAAGTTGGCAGGCAGGCAGGCATGCAGGCAGGTAGGTAGGTAGTTAAGTAAGTAAGTAAATAAATAAGTATATAGGTTGTTAGGTAGGTAGGTTAGATCTCTGGTTAATATGATAATATATGCGTGTGCTAATTATAAAAGCATTCTTTGAAAGTGATTTCTTTTAACAATATTTTTATTTAAAAAAAACAAAAGAAAATAACAATAACTGCAACAAAATGTTTCCACTTACGAGTATATTAACAAATCGTTCTCATTATTTGGTCATAATTTGACATGAGAATGCTGACAACGATGTGACCAAATAATAAGAACGATTTGACTTCTGTACGATTTGATTTAAGTACGAATTGACCAGGAAGTGAACTTTTATTTCAACATTTTTAACTAAGTATTCTTACCGTATTTAATGTGTTGATTTTCACTCAGCTGTCCGATGCCTTCTGTAACAATGGTGACTGCGGGTGACTGCGGGTCGTTCTTCTATATATGTGAAATAAATATTGTTTAAATCCTACATATTCACTCGAAAGGATAATGACACTAAGGTAAATTTAGGCTGATTCCGTCATCGATATGAATTAATCGATATAAGTCGGAGATACCCGAATGACAAGCAAAACTGAAATCAATAAATAGCCCTAACCAATGACTGAATACATAACACAACATATACATGATATGATAGTAACAAATATAAAAATGTATCCCGAACAATAGACAACATATTCGTATATCTCCGTTATCTCTCCGGGAAATACATGAAAAAAAACCAGATGTAAACAGAAAATAGGATAGACTGGTAACCGCATAAATATAGGCGCATTGCCTTAAATAACAATGTCTTAAGTTATTGTAACATTGGAGTAGATAGGCGCATTGCCATAAATAACAATGTCTTAAGTTATTGTAACATTGGAGTAGACAATGTTTCAATTTTTAAACAGAGAAAGTCAATAAAATTGTGCAGAATGTGTGTATCTTTAAACAATAATAGTTATTAATTGTTCTTAAATCCAGGGATAATTCAGATTATGTTAATATAAAGATTATTTCAAAGATTATGATATATTTACATATAAGTTCATTTCGTCTTCAACCACAGTGTCATAATTTGAAAATTCTATCATATACAGGGGTATGACGATTTTTCACAAGTGTTTTAGTCTTTTACAATTTCCAAACAATGCCCTTGCAAGTTGAGTGATTAATTGTTTTTAAAACGTTCAACTTTAACAACGCGTTTTTACGATAGGCCGGATAATCTGTTAATTTAGAAATATAGATTTGGACAGCCTTTCATTGGAAGAAGTGATTTTCTACACTATCATACACATTCACGATGCAGTTGGCGGCAATCATGATCCTTGGACGTAAAGGAAGCAAGCACTAAGGGGAACAAAACGGTTGGACAAAGTTGTTTGGAGAGAGTGTTCACGGGGAGACAAGTAACTGATGTCACTCATTATTCCTCCGTCCATCCGTCCGTAGTGCGTACATCTGTCCGTCCGTGCGTACGTTCCAATTCGTGTCCGCTCAATAACTCGTGCATGCATAGAGGGATTTCAAATAACGTGGCATATTTACTCATCCCATTGCAAAACCAAAAACCCGTGTCAGTATATTCAAGGTCAAGATCACTCTGAAGGTGTGTGTGTGTCAGAACTCTTTATCTGGATTGATGATTACTGTGGCGGGGAATATGGTTCTCTCCGACTGCTTCCTGTTAGATTTACATATGCCCATATTCTGTCAATATTCAGATTGCGTTAGACATTCTGTACGAGAAAAGTCACCGAGATTTGATAACGGGATTAAGAACAAAACCTGAACCGGGTCACCCTGGGAATAGAAAACAAATTAATTTAAATGTAATTTCCTCAATAGAATTACTCCGTAAGTGGTGTGTTTCATCGTTGGTACGTCCTCCTTTTTAGACACAAAACAATGAAAGTGCGCTTAATTTTCCCGAAAGTCCTGTGCCCTTTACAAATTTGGAGAAAACAGACGCAGCTCTTCATTTATGAGAGATATGTCCCCACATGTATAGGATTCAATTCAGCTTGCATGCAATGTTTGAAGTTACATAGACTGGCGATGTTTTAATTGTGTAAATTATGTTATATCAATGTTTGAGAATATATTCGTAGAAGTACTGAACAGACAAAAACATCACTAACATGAAGGAGCTACTTATGTTTTTAAATGAATTCATTCACATGTTATTGTTTTCCAATTGCAGATATTCAAAGCTATAAAAGCAGAATATAAGTTAATTAATTATTTCATTGTTTGTGTTTCAAATTACAAGTATTCAAAGCTATAGTGAAAAGCAGGAAATAAAGGCAAAGCAAATTAATTATTTCCATTGTTGTTTTTTCAGATATTCACAGCTATAAGAGCAGAAAACTAAGGCAGAGTAAAAGTCTTCTTCTGCGGTGCACCAGCGTCAGGAAAGACTGTCAAAGAAGCAGCTGAAACTTTTCTAAAGAAAACCTTTAAGAATTATTTTGTTAAGACAGCTCTATTTGCTACCGGCCAGATAAGCTTTTGTTCGTCGTTCATCGTCGACCGTCAGCACATTCTCATGTACAGTTTCAAGTTTGTGTACATAGTATAGAACACCAAGTGCCATTTATAAGTTTGTTCTAATAAGGTCTTCAACCAGTTTGACAATCAGCAAAATCAACGTATGCGATAAATAGTTTTCGCGCATATAGAAAACGCACTCTATTTATGACCGTAAAACTGGCTATCGGCTACGACGTCATCCTTGACAAGATGTTTAATGGAGTATAAATAAAACAACTTAAAACAGAGAATTGATGTGCGGTATGTACTATTTAGAGGAGAAAAAAAGGGTTTGCGCAACCTGTATTTCCTAAAATTATGATTCTCCCAAGTGCTTTTATATGATCAGACGTTTTATACTAGTGATATTCTGAACCATTCTATATTTTGTTGAAAGGGGAAACATCTGCTTCAAGGGGAACCATCTGCTTATATAGCGCGAGTGGTATCCGATTGGTATTATTTTGCTTCCGGGTCGTTACCCGCGAAAGTAGTACTTTAAAAAAAATCTGTTGACAGTTCAGGGCCTGGTTACTTGTGAAAAAATGTGTTTGAGTACTATGCCATTTGATAAAATGTAATGTTTGGCAGATTTATTAGCACTGAGCTTTGTTTTACAGGAATATTTGCTGACTGTGGAGAGAACCGCATAACGCTATCTGCCTACTCACAGAGATGTGGTGAACATTGTGGAATGGACTTTGTGTGTACGGAATTTGAAATGTGTAAAAAATAAGTATATCGATAGGGGTTAAGACGTTTGATTTTCAGTACTTCTACATTGATAGTTGAAGGAAAAACGTTCCAGATATGTATACCTTAGTTGTGAGATAAATGACAATGACTCGAAAACAGTGTAGTTTGTTCTATTCTCAATGTACTACCAAACCGAGACCGTATGTAGAAACAATATAATAGCAAGAATCCATTACACTACTAGTATATGTTTTGTTTACGAAGTACACGGGAGATGTTTATGTTTCAGAATAGTATGCAGAAAGATTTAAGTAGACCTAGAATCGCTTGTTATTCCATGTAACGCATACCGTGGCTTAGTTATGGAAGAGTTAAGTAGATCTAGAATCGCTTGTTATTCCATGTAACGCATACCGTGGCTTAGTTATGGAAGAGTTAAGTAGATCTAGAATCGCTTGTTATTCTATGTATCGCATACCGTGGCTTAGTTATGGAAGAGTTAAGTAGATCTAGAATCGCTTGTTATTGTATGTATCGCATACCGTGGCTTAGTTATGGAAGAGTTAAGTAGATCTAGAATCGCTTGTTATTGTATTGTATCGTATACCGTGGCTTAGTTATGGAAGAGTTAAGTAGATCTAGAATCGCTTGTTATTGTATTGTATCGTATACCGTGGCTTAGTTATGGAAGTGAAATAAAACCATCTCATATATCATATTACTCTAGTGTATTATCTGTGCAAATGAGGACCGACGCACTGTGATTGTATTTAATAAAACATGTAGTCCCAATTATGTACATAGTATAATATCAGACGATACATCCGGACAGGTATATCATGCGATACATTCGGACAGACCTTAATGTGTATTATGCTTGCTTTATAAAATGCATGGTACGCTGTTTCTTAATAAAAAGAACCAAATAGCATTTGAAATTTTCAAAAATAAAATTAAGTTATAAAGACATCTATAGTTTTACTTACAGTACACTATATGAGACACGCCACATTGATTGTTGTTTCAGGTTAACTAGGGGTTGATTAAGAAAGCGTTTTATTACAACAAAAAAAAATTACTAACTGAAAAAATGTTGGTTCTCTTATGTTGTATTACCACCAACAATATACCAATGTGAATATAATTCAAAGCATGTAAATACAAAAAAAATAACAATACCCATTTGTTGAACATGTTTGTATCGAAATTAATTGAAACAATTTAGACCAACAATTATTTCTTCTTCAAAATCATTGGTTAAAACAGAAAGAAGAAGAATAAAGATAAGCATAAAGACAAACAATACGTTTTTGTAAATAAAAAAGCTCAATAATTGTAGATAATTTTGCGATTTAATCAGCATATTATGCAACGTATGTTACAATGGCACCTTTGAGGGTTTCATGTATACTGACTGAATTACAGAAAATCGACAAAATCATATTTATACTTTTTTTCTTGACAAAAGGAACAAAAAAGTGTTCAAACAAGCATATCTTACCATGTTTACCCCACCCCATTCCTCCCACCAAATAAATCAAGAGTACGAATAAAATGAGCAATCCTATATAAGTATAAAGTTCATGATTATTTAACAGTATTTAAACTGTAGAAATTAAACCAGCCTCTTCTAAAACATATTACATAAGTATAACAATTGTAATGCATGACTACCTATCTATGTACGATCACATTTATAAAGTGCCATCTATGAAATGAATAAGCTCGAATATATCAATCATGTCAACAGTAACGTATGTTTCATTAATCAACATTTATGTATTGATGCCTCCTAGAACTGCAAACCAGTTTTCAAAGTAAGGGTGATGACATATGTCATTTATATACTCTTCTAAATGTCCATAAAAGTATTATTTTCTGCTATATTTTAATGTGTTCAAATTGCAATTCATGTTTATTAAAATTATCGTACGTTTCATGTAGTTCAGTCTGTAGAACTACTATGTATTAGTCTTCTTGACTAAATTAGTTTTTCAGTTTAACCATACATATTGTCTTTCATTGCATTATTTTAAGAATCACACATAGAACACGTCAACTATTTATGTCTATGATTAGGGTAGCAAGACAGGTTTTACAAAAAAACACCATTATTTTCCGAATAAACATGGAACACAGCAAGACGGACAGTCACGTATGTTACATCCATAAAATGCCTTGACAAAGTTTATCCTATTTGCCTATTTTATGGACACATTTTTAGTGTTAGTCGGATTCTAGAAGCTCATTGACTTTGTTGTAAAACCGACTGGTTAATACGACTTGGCACATTTGCAAACGCATTTGTTTTAAAGGGACACATGGTAATCTTGATCGTTTCAGCGCTCTCGGCGTCCCGTTAGTTTTTCATATAACTTGTATTTGTTCAATCATTAATATTAATTATAAGAACAGTATAAAGCGAATTTGCATATTATTAAATGATGATTATATTGCACCTAAAATATTAACCTATGGAAGAACAAGAACACCGCCAAGGGTGCAGACGCTCGATTTTGGTGAAATTACAATTGATAAACAAGGTTTGTCCATTGGGGTTAAACGATAACATTTATCAAGAAGGAAACATTTCCAATACACCAGATATAGATCCGTTTAGCATATTGTCTATTCGTAAACGTAAACGACGGTCACATGGTCTCCGCAAGAACCATAATCTTAAACGCAAATTTAAGAAAGTCTTTACTGTTGCAGACCTTTATTCTATTTATAAAAAATCGGGTAGACACGCCCTCCTTAGCAACGTAGTCAGTCTGTCTTTTTCTTGCTTACAGAAACTTCACGAAGAAGCGGATGCCATTTATGTCCGTACTAATCTATTATATGAGGTTGCATCTATTATTCAAAGTTACACGCAACATATTTTGCGTCCACATATATATGCTCCATCTGACCATCAAAGGCATTTTTTGAAGGGTGACTGATAAAATTCCAAAGTATTTCAAGAATATTGAGACTCCTGTTATATGTTACAAGTATAAGAAATCTATTAGAAATCTTATTTTCAATTATAATAGGATCGTTTCTGATCTTGTGATCGAAACATCTATTCCTACTGATTGAGATTGTCAAAATTCTAAATGTTGTTACGAACCTGCCGGTCACATTCTTATTGGACATCTTGATGTAATTGAGGATAAGAGGATTCGGCATTTAATTGCCAACGGGCCTAAGTATCGCCTTCCATCTGATATTGATGTTAATGCCTGTCGCAATGAAATTGCGGATTTCTGTACAAAGTGGTGTAAGCGAGAAAATGCAGATAAACATGCACTTACTGCTTGGATGAAAACTATTTCAGAAATTGTTGAATTACGTATTTTATTTTACGAATCAAATCCATCCCTGCTTCCACGGCCTTTCACTTACAATTTACGACACCTTAAGAAGGGTATTCAGAATTTACATACTAAATTTGCTCTAGTTCCAGCAGACAAAGCTTCCAACAATATAATTATTGTCTGACGACTACATTATATCAATACTTTGAATGCTGAGCTAGCGAACACTTCTGCTTATCTAACTACACCTCTGCTGAAGACGGACATTGTTTCCCAGCATGTGAACTTTATGGAGACTATAAAGGTTTCTGTAATTAGTAAGCAGACGAAGCTCCCTACAATGTACTGGATACCCAAACTTCACAAAATTCCTTACAAAGCACGTTTTATCGCTAATTCTAGTTCATGTACCACGACCAATATATCAAAACTATTGACTTCCTGACTTTTCGCGATTAAAGAACATATTGTAAAATATTGCGGAAAGGCCTTCGAGAACTCAGGAATCAATCTGTTTTGGTCTATCAAAAACTCTGGAGAAGTTCTTGACAAACTACGGTGTAAGCATTTTCATGCCTCTTCTCTAAGCACCTACGACTTTTCTACACTGCATACTACACTACCACATAATCTTATCAAAGAAAATTGCTTCAGCTTATTCAGAAGACATTTGCTAGAGAAGGTACAACTTTTCTAGCTTGTAATAATGTCATGGCTTTCTTTACTAACGCCCCCATTGATAAGTATAATATGTGGACTTGTACTGATGTTTGTAGAGCCTTATCTTTTCTTCTGGATAACATCTTTATAAGATACAGTAAAACTATTTACCGCCAGGTTGTTGGTATTCCTATGGGTACTAACTGTGCGCCACTTGTTGCAGATTTGTTTTTGTACTGCTATGAAAGAGATTTTATGTTGAGTTTGTCACCTGCTAGCCAGGGTGAAATTATTGATGCCTTTAATAATACTTCTCGGTATCTTGATGACATACTCAGTATGGATAATCCGTTCTTTGCTCATATGGTTACTAACATTTATCCACCAGTGCTCACGTTGAATAAAGCCAACAGTTCGGATACAGTAGCAGCATTTCTCGATCTTCATCTCTCGATTTCAAATGATTGTATTCATACTAAAATCTATGATAAGAGAGATGATTTCAATTTTAACATCGTTAACTATCCACACCTGGATGGAGATGTACCTCGTGCTACCTCATATGGGGTGTATATCTCCCAGCTCATTCGATTTGCTAGAGCGTGTAATGATGTTATAGACTTCAATGATCGAAATCAAGTTATTACAAGTAAACTTCTTCAGCAGGGTTTTCGTTATCACAAACTACGTAGATCTTTCTCTAACTTCTACCGCCGCAACGAGGGCCTGCTGGAAAAGTACAACACCAACCTTAACACACTTCTGCGACTAGGCATATCACTTTTATGGGGATGTGGTCTATAAACTTCGAAAGTTAAAGGGGTCTGACGGGTTTCCTGACCGCTTTACAAATTTAATCAGGAAGTTCGTCAGAAAAGGATATAACCCTTTGGTTTTACAGCGCACTGCATGTTTATTGATTGACCCCTCTACAGTCAGTCATTACGCTTCACTTTTCACTTGTGCGATGACTGGACTACCTCTTGGGACTCTATGATTGTACCTACTGAAACCCCAACTAAGGGAGGTGGGTGCATGAGCTTTCGTCCCTCGGGTTTTCTGGTCGTACCCTAGATTGGTTATCTCTTTAGCTGCAACTACTATGGTTGTTCAGTACGATTCTGGATACATCCTGAGATGTTTATTATTTTGTATGTGTATCTTTAGTTAGTTTCTCTGGATGTGGACTTTATTGTTAGAGATTTCCTTTTGATGGGATGTAGTTTTGTTTACACTGTCTTGTCTATTTGGGCGCTGAGTTTTAAGGCTGAGTATAAATGCTTTAAGATTAATAATTTTGAGACCACCTTAAAAATGTTGCTTAACTATTAAGGATTTTTTTTTTTTTGCAGGGCCTTCCCATAAAAAGTCATACAATATGTTATTAATTTTTGTTATTGTGTTTTCATTTGGATTTGGAAGAGATATAAATAAATGATTTAAAATAGGAAGTAGTAATGTTTTAATAACTGTGTTTTACCAATTGGTGTTAAATATCTTCGCTTCCATATCTTTACTGTATTTTGGATTTTTAATATCTTATCATTATAGTTTAATTCTATCATTTTACCTAAGTCGACGTTGAAATGTATTCCTAGTATCTTAAAACTTAATTTTTCCCCCGGTTAAGTTTCCATTTTGTTTTGATTGTATCTGAACTGTATTTTTTCCTCCCTATCCATACAGCTTGTGTTATGTCAAAATTTATATTTAAACCAGAATATTTAGAGTATTTTAATAGTTCTGAAAGTGTTTCATTCAGAGATGTATCAGATCCACCCAAAAGGACAGATGTATCGTCTGCATATTGCGAAAGTTTAGTTTCTACATTCTCTATAGTAATACCTTTAATATTTTTATTATTTCTTATTCTAATTGCCAATATTTCAGCACACAAAATAAAAATATAAGGTGACAAGGGGTCGCCCTGACGGCAACCCCTTCCGATGTTGAAAAACGATGACAGGTTTCCTCCTTGGTTAACAGCCAGTTTTGCATTTTTATATAAAATCTTTATCCATGATATAAAATTTTCTCCAAACTTAAAAAATGTAAGTACTTTAAATATAAAGGCCCATGACAGAGAATCAAAAGCTTTTTCAAAATCAATCAAGAGAATTAAACCTGGCAAATTATTTTCTTCTGCGTATTGCATAACATCATATATAAGTCTAGTGTTTTCTCCTAAGTATCTTCCAAAGATAAAACCAGATTGATCGTTATTTATCAGCTTAATAAGTGTTGATTTAATTCTATTTGCAATAGAGCCTGAGGCAATTTTATGTGTACAATTTAGGAGGGAGATTGGTCTATAGTTTTTTATATGCAGTCTCGATTTATTTTCCTTTGGTATAACGGTTATTATTCCTTCTATTTGAGTTATTGATAGTTCACCCTTACTGAAGCCATAGTTTAAAGATCTTACTACAAAATGCCCTATTTGTTGCCAAAATACTTTTAAAAAATCAGCACCAAATCCATCTGACCCTGGGCTACGGTTAATTTTCATTTTTCTGAGTGTTTCAGAGGCTTCTTCAAAGGATATATGGCCTTCAAGATTAATTGATTCACTGTCTGTAAGTTTAGGTATATCAAAGTATTTTAAGTCTCATTTGATTATGTTTCCGGACAACTCGAGGTCAGATTTATACTAAATTAAAATAAAATAAAATATTTAAACATAATCCTTTTAAATCGATTTTTTTTATTAATTACTATTCATTTGCTGAAGTGTAACTAATGATGTAAACAAATAATGGTTTAAATCAATAATAACGATTTTATATTGTCTTTTAGGAACACAGAAATGTCTTTTCTCTAATGCAAAATTCAAAATATATTAAAATGGAGTATAACGTTTATTTTAGTTTTTTAATATCATATTACTATTCTTTTACTTAAATTTAACTTTAACGATATACAAAATATTTGATTGTTATAGTGTCTTTTGGAAGATTGAACGTGTAGAATCCAAAATCTATTAACATGGAGTAAAACTTTTAAAAAAATATATTTTTCCATTTTTTTTTATTCTTATTACTATATTTTTTAATTACATTTAAAAAATAATAATGATTTTGCATTGTCTTTTCGGATATCTCCCTTCTTTTCGCGAAAAGAACTTCTTTTCGGTATCTAGTCAAACGGCTTTTACCCTCACCCGTTGTTTTTCCCCATTCCGCTCCATGCAGTTCGTTTGGCTTTGTTTTGATAGGAAGTAGATAGATCGGCCATTTTCTAAACTTCCGGGTGAAAAAATAATATTGGACATTTATTTTGATTTTCTCTTATACAACAGGTATGAAGTCAGTTGCACCCGTAGTTTACTCTACCAACTCATATATTACATGTTCACTGCGTTTATGTCCTGTGTGTTCATGGATGAACCGATCCTGTATCGTTGAAACATAAAGATCAAGGAAGTGGGTGGGGTAATAAATAAATTTAGAAAAAGGCCATAAATTTGAGAGACTAAATTATATGGTTCTGATGTCCTGTTCAGGATATTTTTTTTCCGAAGCATGTTGTCATGCAGTACAAATTATTATTTAATAGCTTTTCCTTAAATAGGAACACGGATTAGTCCTGTGTTTCTCACGTCTGTCAACAACCAAACTTAGGGAGGGACAAGCATTTTGGAAAACCGCCGAGGAAAACCGCCGAGTGTGTGTGTCACCATTGTTCATTCATTATTTTTCATACAGGTTTTAAGCATTCAAACGGTCGTATTTCCTGAAAATAATTAATTCACCTTAAAGTAAAATGATTAAACATTTTAAATGTTTCCCCTAAAGTAGGTAAAACAGGCAAAATTTAAAAAAAAAAAAAATTTAAATATAAAACAATCAGTTTTGTTCTACAATGTATGATAAATATTTTGGTGTTTAAATCATCAAAATCCGCCAACAAATAATGAAGTTATAAAGTTTAAACTTGAGACCTATCAAAATATTGTCTCATAATTTATGCATATAAACGTCGATAAATACACCTCAGTAGTCACGTCAATTTACACAGCGGTGTACTGTGTGCTATTTAAATCTACACAAAAACCAGTTATGGTTGGGTTGTTTGTGTCTCTTGCGCTCATTTGCGCTCCTATTGGTGACATCATAAATGTTTTTGATTGGTAGCCTAAAGATAGCTTGACATGTGCGTATGTGTGATTTTCTTCGATAATGATCACAAGTGAAGTTATTCAGCTCTAAAAATAGTGTATTTTCTATCCAATGAAATCTTCAGTAATCCTGGACTTTTCCACAAAAAAAATTTAGAACAATAAATTATGACCGAAAAGGCTTTGAACTTACTTTTACGCACAAAATTTGTTACTTGTAATTTGATTGGTTATGAATAATTAACTTTCAAAGAGCACCTGTGTTGTGGAATACACAAAGTCAAAGGCGCACCATTATGGTGTTCAGCATAAATTGGTCGATTTCATTTAATTATTTAACGTCACAGACAAAACATTTTTAGTTTTACTTTTAAATAATATTTAAATTCAATCTTTTTTCTTTATGAAACTTTCATAAAAATAATGAATTAACTACATTTTATGGCAGTAAAACGAGTTTGAAACTAGTTCAGTTTACATTATGACAGATATAAACTGCGCAAGCGCAGGATCGTTTGTGGTACCTACCTAAAGCAGAATGGCCCTAAATTCATCATGTGGCATTGCCTAATCTGTATTGACCTCCTTAGGCAATAAATCGATTAGGTGTTAATTGCAAACGTTGTATACATGGAGTGTTTCGTAAGGATAAGGTTGACTCGAGGTGTTAATTAGGCCATCCCCTGTTTGCCGATAACTGGGGTGAAGTCGATCATGTGTATTATGTTTAGACCTGCCAACAACGACTCCGTGTTATCTTCAGTATATTAACAATGAATTGTATAAACAAGAAACAAACAAAAGAGAGAATCTAGAAAAAAAATTAAAACAATTAAATAAATGAGTGAGAACTGTATTACACATACATGTACATTTTTTTTTTTCATAACAACTTTATATTTGATTTCCTTTGCAACAATAAAATTAATATTTTTTTTGTTTCATTTTGAAGTTTTCGCGCACTGAAAAATTTCTTTTTTACATAGTTTAGCGCGCTTAAAAATGCCATTTCCAGGGAGCACGCTGGTCTTTTTAAAACCTGGGGGAAACACTATAAACTCTTCATTTATAAACTTTAATTATCGATAAAGTAGTTTTTATCGATCTAAGCTTACACCCCTTCTCAGTCAATAAACATAAAATCGCACTTTGCGGAAGATGGGCAAGTTGAAGGTTGGCATGCTTAACTCATGACTGAAAAATAATGAATTTACAACGGTGACACACATACTCGGCGGTTTTCCGAAATGCATGTCCCTCGCTAAGTTTGGTATTTCTTTCTTGAAAAAATGATTTTATTTAAAACTAGTCAACATACATATATGTATAGAGTAATACTGGGTAATATCGGACAGCCGGGGTTCTTCGGACAGTTCAAAAGATCTGTATTTATAGCTCTAATAAACGCAATACTACTGTAACTGCATTGCTATTCCTGTCTGTTTACAATTCTGTCCTACATAAACGAAAATACGTAAGCACAAGTGACGAAATGTATTGACTGTTTTGATTGGTTGTGGACCAGATTGTAGTAGAGATCACCCTTTCGTTATCTGACTGAAAACTAAGAAAGCGCGGGAATTTTAAACATCGGTTTCACAACTAGAAATTAAAGGATAGTGAATGTGAAATTCTTTTAAATTCGTGTTCTTTTGTTTATTTAATAATTAAAAAAGAAATGTAAATGCAAAATATGTTCAATTTCAGAGGGAAAATATCAACAGATAGAAAAAAACAAGTGTCCGATAAACCCCATGTGTAAAAAGTAACTTTAACTTCGCATTGGGTTGTATCGGACAGAAATCTCACCTGAGACTATGACATTAATGAAGAGTGTTGAATAGAGATGCGCGGGTATTTTTGCCTGGAAAATAATAACCGTATCGTTTCTAGATCTAATAAATTAGCGATGAAGATCTATATCTAAATAATATTTACAGTATTAACTTTTCCCTCGCTACTTTACCAGAAACGATAAGTAACGGATCGTCACAGTGCGCGATCCGTATAAACATGATCGCACATGTCGCGGTGCATAACAACGATCGCTACTTGTAAAAACTAGACCGCTACGTTTCTAAAATAAGTAAAATGTACTATCCTTTAATTCTAACTAAACCCTAAATTACATCAATTCACGGGCCTTTGGTAATTTACATAGTGATTGATGTTAACCTGGGACTAACTCATTGTACACAACGGTTTCGCTGTAGGAAAAAAATCGCACACAAAAAAAATAAAATAGCGACCGTAAGAGTTTGTAAACTGTTCCCGCCTCATGAGAAAATCAGTTGCAATTTACTAAATTCAAAAGGCATGTATTCAAAATAATATGGCAAATCTATTTCACGGTAGAATAGGCCTTGGTGTTTATTAAATGTATTAAGGGAAGAACTTACCCTTGTGCATTAAATGCTTGTACATGTATATGGGCCGCACTTGCAGCACACCTGTTTCATAAGAATGTAGTTTATAAAGTATTGAACCATGATGATGACCTTATAATTCTGAGGTCAGAGAAGATCAACATGCGCTTATCTTCTTTTTGCGATTTGTTTAAAGACAACTGGCCTCCGATAGGTGCATGTTAATAGAAGGGTTTTAAGCATGTTACTCCTTTCTCGGGACTAACATTTGTGGTAAGAAGGTGAAGGTACACATTACCTTCACCTAATTTTTCGTTCACGGGTCCCTATGTTCGAATCCCTGCTGAGTACTGTTTGTCCTCGTTTATTTACTGCTCATTTTAGTGTTTTCCTCTGAATATGTACCTTTAAGCATTTGCGCCATTTTAAAATTATCGTAACTGTATAAGAACATTCATGTTTTGTTGATAGCCTCGTAGTCTGTGTATTTCTGACGCAATAATTCTCATTTACTAATAAAATACCTACTACCTAGCTGGTAATCATGTTTATTTGTTATTAACACATTAAATGACTTCATATTAGTTGAAAAATGCTTGTCCGATGATCCCTTTTTTGATGTCCGATACAACCCGCTGACTGTCCGATACTCCCCAGTCGATGGTTTATTACTTCAAACACGTATTTACTCGATTAAAATACATTTGCGGAACATATTCGTATAAATAGCACATTGGATTGGAATCGTAACACTAGTACCAACCGAGTTTATCCTTGTATTGTTTTTCTAACGTTGCGTATATAAGAAAATTCCCGAAGGTGTCCGATACTACCCAGTATTACTCTATAAACATAAAGAACAGCACAAAACTCACAATGTTTTTTGGCAAATGCAGTTTAGACTCTCTCAATATTGATTTTCTTCTTGCATTTAAATTTTGTAAGTTCAGTTGATGACATATTGCATGCATCATTGTTTTGCAGGCCACAATGGCCTCAGGAGAGAAGATCAGCTTGACCGATGCCCTGCAGAATGTGGACGTTCTGGACGAGTTACCCCTGCCAGACCAGCAGCCCTGTATTGAGGCATTGTCCCTGTCCATCCACTACCAGACCAATTTTGACACAAACTTCGAGGACAGGGACGCCTATGTGACGGGCGTGGCCAGATACATAGAGGAGGCAACTGTTCATGCTGACCTGGTAATAGTCTTAATGATTTTCTGTTGACACCATAACCAGGATGGTAAAGACACTGTGTTTGAAACTTAACATTATTTTCATTGTTCTCGCCGCTTGCAGTGGAAGCTGAAAAACCTCGACTATTGTGCATTTTTTTGCATAACAGCTGAAACACTGATTGGCCCGGTACCGCTATAACGATTACAGGGACGAAACGCAAACCAGAACCAAAGAAAGAAAACTAAATAACCAGTGTTGCTGTTTCATAAAATCGGTAAAATTGTCTCGTGAAAGTTTGCTATGTGCTATTATGTCCGTACATGGTACAGGGTGAATTAAAATAAATTGAATACTTACAGAAATATAAACACGTAATTTATGTGGATGGAGCACTGTTTGAGTGTTCAAATTGATATAAATTGTTAAAGAATTCATCTGAATTGAATGCCATGATTATTATTATTTGTGCAGCTTGTTACACACAATTATCTACTATAAAATGTCTGTGACTCGCTCCATTTCAGAACAAATTACTAGAGGAAGGTAAGGAGTATGCTACGATGATGTACACGTGGAGGTGTTGTTCTCGGGCACTGCCACAGGTAAGGTTATAAGAACTTAACAGCAAAAATTACGACATGAATTAATCATAACCCCGCTTTCACAAAGTGAAGTGGGGGCTATATAGGAATCACACTGTCCATATCATTGCATCCCGTTGCGTAGCACATTTGCGGGTTATGTCCCGTCGTGGAACACATTTTTATTACCTGCATTCCTCAAACAGTTTTGAATAGGTTGTTCCCAAACTTCATATATATCTAACAACTGATGAATAGGGTAGGACAACGGTACCCGGTGCTGGTATCATACCATTACACGTTTCACTGGGAACCGGTATTTACCCGTTAAAAAACGGTACCCTTATCGGTATTTGGAAAAATGTGTCTACCTTATTATGAAGCTGTTCTGGCAGCGAATAAGCTCCAAACTGCCGTGATCACGATGAACTATTAGCTTGTTGTTGTTTTGTTTAAATGTTTACACCCAGACTCACACAGCATACAATTCACTGGCACTGTTTTGCTGTGCAGTACCTAGCAATTTAATCGAGAAATCAAGTCTATTTATAGAACATAATTTACACGCTTTATGGAACCAACGGTCATAGTCTACGGAGAGCTTTAAAAAGTGGAACCAGTCTAGTAGTGAGGCACGCATTTGGATATGCATTTTCGTATTCACTTTTACCAACAATTAAATCGAAATTAAAATAACAAAAAAACGTAACTTTAAAGTGGAAAATAACTGAAAATTAAATAAATCAAGTACGAAAATAAGACCGATTTTGTCAAGCAAACTGATCGGACAAGTTCACTGTCATTGTTGATTCAGTACCGTTAAAATACCATACCGTTTCATTGGTACCGATAACAGTACTGTATCATTTCACTTTTAACGGTATCCAACCCTACTGATGAACGTGTCTCTGTACATCACCCATTGTTGATTGCCTGATTTATTACAGAATTTTGACTTTCTTTGACTTAGAATTTCATCACCTTCAGTGATAGTTCTAATTACAAGTAAACACACGTGAAACTTTTACCCATGCTTTTTATTATATGGTTTCAGTCAGGAGACTGGAATAAAACATGACGACAATGTTTTAACTAAAACAGACAATTGTCTAGAAAACCTTTTATGAGCTTTAAATTAAATAGGCTCATAATCATAAACATATTTAGTATTTATTCAGTGTTAAAATTAGTACCTCAATTTATTATTCAATATATCAAACTGCTTGCATATAATATTGCGGAAAATGTTAATACAAATTGGAATTTATATTTAGCCTTATTCTACCATAGATTTTAATACATTATTGGTGCACTGTACTCCACAATTATGGTTAATAAGATAACAAAATTATTTGTTTTTCACTAAACAATTATCAGTTATGGTATGTGATTTGCAAATAATCAAATTATGTAGATAAACTAGCATGACACCATGAGTTTTTGAGAAGGAAAAAAAATATTCTGTGTGTTCCCTTTGAAAAATGATTCATGGTTCTGCCACATAGGGCTAAAATTTAAAATTAAAAAAAAAGGTTTCATATGGGGTTAAATTCACATATTACATTTCTTGCAATGAGTTACTGAGATTTCTGAGGTATGGAAAAGTGATAATAACTACAGGTAAATAATTCCCTAATTTTTGACTTTTATCCGTCGACTGTTTAAGTACTAGATTATCAGCGCTTAAAGCTGCGTGCCTAAGTGACGTCAGACAACGTAAGAAAATGATGTAACATCATGTTATACATTTGCTTGATTTGTTTCAATAATAAATGTTTATTTCATTTTCATGTTTCCCATTATTGTAAATGAACTGAGACTGATAATAAATCCTCAAGAAAACTGTATATCATAGAATTCAAGAGATTTCGGTAATTTATTCTCCCATTTCTTCAATTCACTAATTGACATTCTTCAGTGTCAATGACGACACTTGATTTGAGATGCATACGCAAAGGAAACTCTATGTATTAAAAAAAATCTGTTAGATACAGGGCTCAATCTAGGGGGCGATTCGGGCGAAGAACGCGCCCGCGATCTCTTGACTTCGCCTTGGCAACACATCAAAGCGAAGTTCAAGTCGCCGAAATTTAAAAAAAAAAAAAAAAAAAAAGAAGTTTAAAAAGGTACAGTATAGTAATAAATCCATTATCATAGAAATTTGCATCAATATTTCAAGCTCATATTATAGAGTAAAAAGAATTAGTGTGCATTACACTGTATTCACTGCATTGAAATATACATGGTGATGACTATTCAACCGTTGTCTACGTATACACGTCGCGTGAAGTCTCCCTAAATTCTCTCCACTTCTCCCTAAAATCACTTGAGGGAGAAGTGACTTCTCCCTAAATTCCTGGCCTAGATTGAGCCCTGAGATAATAGCAGGGATCTGGGTCGAATTATAATATATATATGAGCCGAAACACGCGAAAACGACCCTTCAGACAAAATGTTCACATTTTATGTTTTTTGACGTTTATGAAACACGGTGATTTTCTCTTTAAAAATCTCTTTATTTTATGTTGATATCTTAATTAAAAATGATTTTATCTCAATTTGAAAATTAAAGATTGTACTCACCATTAATTTTGCACGATGACGTCGACGTCTTGGACGACGTCGTTGATTAAATAACAACAAAAAACATAAATAATTACCATTTTCTATAGCATCAACTATTTATATTAACAAACATATTCCCTGTGATATAATAATTAGGTAAAACACAGAAGTGACGAGAAATTTGATTAGTAATTAATTGATTACCGGCCGACGTCATAAAATGTTACGTTATGACGTTGTCGTCTGAACGTCCGAAGGGACGTTTTCGTGTGTTGCGGCTCATATATATTTTAGTAAAATATAAGAATATCACCATACCACAA
The DNA here is from genome assembly GCA_037043455.1 of Cyrtodaria siliqua. NCBI lineage: Eukaryota > Metazoa > Mollusca > Bivalvia > Adapedonta > Hiatellidae > Cyrtodaria > Cyrtodaria siliqua. The sequence continues at coordinate 222,016 of JAWPHD010001923.1, read as the reverse complement.
TGCTAGACAATCCCTGTAATACTTTTAGGTGTTTTACATAATATTTCATATATAGAGGATCTTACATGAGTACTCAATCATTATTGAATTTTTTAAACGAGTTGGCAAAATAATATAGTGCGAGGCTCTTGCCGAGCATTATTTCATTTTTGCTAACGATTTTAATTAATTCAATAATGAGTGAGAACGAATGTTAGATTCTATTTATCACATAACTCAATATCGACTTTTATTGATTTTGCCTGTCACTTTAAAATGCAATACCGACATAAACCGTGGGAATTGGATCATATAGCCGTTATCTTTTTTTTTTGACCACATACTATGCTCATTTGCATACATACATAACTAGTGATATATCGAAACTATAGAATGGTGTTATTCCACTCCCACACCGTAAGTTATGTGATAAAATTGTTTTCAGTTTAACAAGACTCGGTATGTAGCCATAATGTGGCGGGATTGAAAATATATTTTGTTGAACAGTTCATCAACACAGTAAAGTTTTTTTAGAACTGCCCCAGAGAGAGGAGAAGGATACATAGAAATCCAGGAACCTGCCCTACTCTTATTATCGAATAGTTCCTATGGTTCTTTAACATGCTCTGAGGATAGGGGAATTACAGATTCTGTGTACATATCTGTATTCACTTCCTGTTGTAATATTATCCTACTTCAGTGCAGTGCCGTAGGTTAAAAGGAGAAACTTAAAGTTTGTGTCGACTAATGAGTAATCTCATTGAAATTGTGTAGATATCAGAATTGCCTGAATAGATTTTAATGAAAACAGTATATTTAGTTAACATCTTTATCTAAGCGAATCTTATCTAAGCGATGCTTTTTTCATAAAACACAAATGCACAGTAAATATGTTTATACATGTAGATGAATTTAGACATAGATTAAGAAATTTGATGGGCAGGGCTTTTTTCCCCTTCATAAACAAGTGCCGATATTCGGGCCCTTCGACTAGCAAAACACTACTTTTCCCCCCATCTTTGGCTGAGAAAATTCCCTTTTTATTGCTTTAACATTATTTCCTCCTCTAACTTTCTCAACATTATTATGTTTGGGATACATTGATAGAAGACAGTTTATCTAACCTCTTTTACATATTTGCACACCCAAATCTTCAATTTCTGTCTAATGCACTGTTTCCCATATATGTCGATATCACATTATTTTTTCCCCTTTAACTTGAATATCCCGCTTTTTTTCCCCTATTGAAGGGCTGGGCCTCTTCCCCTATTTCCGAAAAAAAGCCCTGTTGGGGTCCTGAAGTGATAAATTATGTTTTATTAATTTATTGCTATATTTCAATTATAGACCAAACGGATGACAAATGAAATGAAAAGCGACGAGGTATAATGAGATAACAAATGGATGTGGCGAATAGTGACTTCAGAGGCAGATGTTTACAATCATGCTTATCTAATTAATCTTTTATCTCTGCCAAGACATCTTGTAATGGCCAATGCACCTTTTGACATTTTCATTATTTTGTATGATTAAATCTGTTAAGTCCTGAATGATTTTTAATAAGGAAAACAACTGCATTTGTCATGCCTGCGCATTTTCCTGCTAAAAAAATTGTCATATGATTCACAAAACAGGCTTTTAGCATCACTGATTTGCAGTGTCAGTCATTATCTTAGGGTGTATTCTTTCTTAAAAGTCTTTAACCTGCTTAAATGCTTAAACCTCCGCAATTTCATTTTTATACTGGTGTACATTTTGGGGTCCCTTGTTTATTTTGGTGAGAATTTGGGGCAGGTGGATGGGGACAGTACAACGTATGTTCACTGCACCAACATGTACATGTACTGTTGATAATTACGACCATTCCACTGTTACTATGGTGAGAATCTCGAATAATGTCTATTTTACATATTCTTAATACATGTTTAAATCAAGTAACGTATACATGTTAACTACATTTGTTGCAAATACATTCTGTTTATCCAATAATTAGCTTGGTAAAATATCTGTATTTGTCTAGTTGTCTTCCTTACCTCTATTTTATTTTTGTTGTATGTATATGGCTTACTAAATAAAACATAATTTCACCAATATTCTCAGTAACGGAGATATTATTTGTGTATTTGTAAAAGTTTCTGGCCAGTTTTCCTGGTCATTTTGTACGAAAAAAACATGCCAGTTGAGGATCTCATTATTCATGCTTAATATCCTCACATCCTTCTATGCAAAGGAAGAGGATCTAATATGTCTCAGCAGATTAATTGTGTATTTACATGAGTTCATGGCATCTGGAACAGTGCTTGTAGCCTTGTTCCAGAAATAAGATGTTGCTTTTTAGCTCTACTGATCAGAGATCAGCAGAGCTTATGCCGTGGTGCGGCGTCCGTCTGTCCGTAAACTTTTATTTGTAGCGACAACTCCTCTGAAACTACTGGATGGATATTCATGAAACTTTACAGAAATATTGCCCATAAAGTCTAGTTGATCCTATCAAAAATTCATGTTGATGTGAAATCCAAGATGGCCACCAAAGCTAAAAATAGAGTTTTAAAATACAAGTTTGTAGCGACTACTTCTTGAAAACTATAAGTGATATTGATATGGGACTTTTTCTAAAATGATCAGCATGACATGATGTTGATCCTTGTCAAAAATCGTTTTGATTCAACGTTAAACATGGCTGCCAGTGGCCATCTTTGTTTACATAGAGTTATATAGTAAAAACTTGTAGCGACTACTCCTCTGAAACTACTTGACGGATTGTCATGAAACTTTACAGGAATGTTGGTCTTGATGTCTAATTGATCCTAGCAAAATTTCAGAACTGCCAGAAATTCAAGATGGCCGTCACAGCTAAAAATAGATTTTTAAAAAATAAGTTTGTAGCGACTACTTCTTGAAAACTATAAGTGATATTGATATGGGACTTTTTCTAAAATGATCAGCATGACATGATGTTGATCCTTGTGGAAAATTATTTTGATTCGACGTTAAACATGGCTGCCAGTGACCATCTTTGGTTTCATAGAGTTATATAGTAAAAACTTGTAGCGACTACTCCTATGAAACTACTTGATGGATGTTCATGAAACTTCACAGGAATGTTGCTCTTGATGTCTAGTTGATCCTAGAAAAATTTCAGGTCGGCCGCAAATTCAAGATGGCTGCCACAGCTAAAAATAGATTTAAAATAAATAAGTTTGTAGCGACTACTTCTTCAAAACTATAAGAGATATTGATATGGGACTTTTTCTAAAATGATCAGTATGACATGATGTTGGTCCTTGTCGAAAATTGTTTTGATTTGACGATAAACATAGCTACCAGCGGCCATCTTTGTTTACATAGAGTTATATAATGAAAACTTGTAGCAACTACTCCTCTGAAACTACTTGACGGATTTTCATGAAACTTCACAGGAATGTTGCTCTTAATGTCTAATTGATCCTAGCAAAATTTCAGGTCGGCCGGAAATTCAAGATGGCCGCCACGGTTAAAAATAGATTTTCAAAAAACAAGTCTGTAGCGACTACTTCCTGAAATCAAAATCAATCAGTAGAGCTTCAAGGTCATTGACCTCTTGTTTTAATTATATATATTTTTAATTTGTTAGCTTAAACACGTCTCATTACCTTGTAAGCATGTTCCTTCTGGCCTTCGATGGAATTGACCAGGGCTGTTCAGATTGGCTTTGGGCATAACTAGGCAGCACTGTACGTGCCTTTGCCTGGCGTAGGGTGGAACCCCTTATGTGGCATGTAGCTTGTACGGCATGACTGAACAAACATTTGTCATAGCTTCATGATCATCTTGTCAGAATGCAACTTAACTTCGTCACCTTGGTGCAATAAGTCCAGACTTTAATTATATTCATTAATTAGCGGTAGTTAAAACTTATTTATTTTACGACAGTCTGAACTTATTTTAATCACTCTCCATATCTTCCTGGTTAGAACCAGTAATAAGCAAATGCAGATGAATTGTCTTGCTCTGCGACACAAGACATATGGTCATGGCAGGGATTTATGATGCATCGAGGTGGCAAAACATATGACATCATTTATAGGCTAATGTTCTTATTACTTGTATACATTACAATTATGTAAGTACATGTATCATAAAATAGAACATAATTATCCGAGTGAAAGTAAATGTACAGTTCATTTGGTAAGATTTGCACGCAATCCTGTTCTGTTATACTAGCTTGTCGAATACTGCAGTGTATTACCTAGAGTTTTCAAACAAACTATCAAAGTAAAAAGTATATATACTGAAAGGAAAAAGAAATGCCTATACATGTACTACGCTATTATATACCTAGTTCTATGTAATATTTCAGATATATCTCAACGTGTTTTGTACAAAATTGGGCTACAACTAATTACAGAAAGGACAACTCTGTCATGTAGTAGACCTTTTAATCAAAGTATACTTTGTTACAGGAAATTCATCAGTGTTGAAGTTTCGCTTGAAAAAGTTAAGCCATTTCAGTATTGTGTTTAATGATAAGACATTGCAACATTTACAGCCTAAGTTTGCTCACCTGCTTGAGCCAAATGCGCATTTTGTCGATAATAAACCTTTAAAGGAGTAACCATTGGTGTGTTCGGTGTGGACCTTCTTTCCGAAAAGACATGCCTAATGTCGCCCTGTACCATTCGATTAGCAGTAGCATATTAAACATACAATATATAGCGGAAATACCCAGTATGCATTTCTTTTTCCTTTCAGTATATTATATTAAGTACAATTACCAAATCTCCAAGTACTTGTAACTACTTAATTTTCACAGGTAATGGTGTATAGTGTTTATTAGCAAACAACAATTTCAAGGTTCTGCTGTATTTCATCAATGCTGTTTGTTGCATGATTCTTGAAGCAAAGACACTAAATGTTGAAATAGTTTTGTATTATGTATGAATGCTTGAAATGGTACACTGTTTTGCCCATATAAAAATAGTATTTTTTTATATTTTTTTTATATTTTTTTTGGTAATGTGGTTTATCAGTTTTCAGTAGTTTTAATGGTGCTTTAAATGCTCCGAACACTAATTGACTAATGTTATCCTGTCAGCAAGTCATATTTATTAGACTTTCCCTTCTGAAGATGTAAGTTTTATTGAATATCCTCCTTAATAAAGTCTTACCTTTTAATAGTAAAATTTGTGCAGCTGTATTTCATGTAACTCCAAGGGGGCGTCCGTGGCCGAGTGGTTAACGTCTCTGACTTGAAATCACTTGCCCCTCACCGCTGTAGGTTCGATCCCTCAGGGGCCTAGGAATCTTTATGTGAGGAAGCTATCCAGCTGGCTTGCGGAACGTCGGTGGTTCTACCCAGGTGCCCGCCCGTGCACGAAAATTGCCCGGAGGGGCACCTGGGGTCTTCCTCCACCAATGGAAGCTGGAAAGTCGCCATATGACCTTAGCTGTTGGTGCGACTATAAAATCCAATTCAATCAATCAATCATGTAACTCCAAAGAAAATTGTCCAATTTCAAAGCCATCCCAATTTGGCAGAAAAGTCCCTGGATTGAAATTGGACCAAGTTTAATAGAAGTGCTAGCTTTAGGCAGTAGTTTGACCACCCAGTCATGCTTGTCCTCATGTCTCCTCATCGGGGTTGTGTTTCAGGTGAAGAGTAATGAACAAGAGAACCGCGTAGAGATCTACCACAAGATTGTAGAAGTTCTCAACCCACAGGTGTCAAAACTGAGGAACTTCATGTACTTCCAGGTAATGTTGACATCATTTTAAAACTTATTCCAGCATTACTGTGTGGACATTTGGGGATTTAGTTGAAATTATAATCTTCAGCTCTTTGGCAGTTGTTGCAAAATAAGAAAATGGTATAGTTTTGGGAACTTTTGACATGGGCACATAATCTTGGTATTGCAGTTAGCTCATGCATCATTTTGTATAAATGCTTACCGGTATTTATCTGTGGGCCATTCATTTCTTGTTTCATATTTATATATCAGATTTTACGGTGGTTTGGTGGGTTATAAATATACATAACTTTGAAAATCAGGACACTTTTTGATATTGTCTTCCACAGTGACAGTAACTGAGGCGACAGAAGTCCTCAAATAGCTTTACTAGTATTTGTCTTGCCCATTGTGTATAATTTCACTCATTTAACACTTAAACATGAAGTCAGCCATTTTGTTTTAAATTGTTCAAATTCATTTATAATATGTATAATAATTATCACTTAAACAGAAAGTATTGCCCATTCTGTACCAATAAATTGACACATTGTAATTAAGATGTATGCCATGTTGCACTTAAATATAAAGTCTTGCCCATTCTGTATAATTTCAATCATTTATGTCATTTAAATAGATAGTATTGTACATTCTGTACCAATTCATTTACTCATTTGTATGTAAGATGGATGGCAATTCACACAAACAGAAATCCTTCTGTACCTATACATTTACTCATTTGTACTTAAGATGTATGACATGTAGTGCTTAAACAGAAAGTATTGCCCATGCTGTATAATATTCCAATCATTTATGTCATTTAACACTTGAACAGATAGTCATGTACATTCTTTACCAATTCATTTACTCATTTGTATGTAAGATGGATGACAATACACACTAGACAGAAATTATTGTCCTTCTGTACATACACATTTACTCATTTATATATAAGATGGATGACATTTCACACTTTATAACAGAAAGTCATGTTCAATCTGTACCAATACATTTATTCATTTGTGTAAGTAAGATGGATGAGATTTAACACTTAAACAGAAAGTCTGGTTCTTCTGTACCATCTCCTTGTGGTTGCCATGGTAGAATAAAACCACTGCAAATCCCGCTACAGGCAGAGGGGTAGGACCGGACCCTCCTTCATGTTCATTTTTATCATGCTCATTCAAGGTCTTCATCATGACACCATGTATGCAAATGTGGAAACGTGTCTCCATCATAAATTGGCTTTCTGCTTTAGAATTTGCAGCAACTCTGCAGTTCTGCAGGTTAGAAAGTTCTAGGCCCATTCTCCATATTTTATCTTGATGTAAATAGAGGATGAGCTTGGCATGTTCATTCCTGTTAGGCGCCATATATCTTTCATGTGTTAGTGCGCTGTAAAACCCAATTCAATTCCTTCTGTACCAATACATTGACTCATTCGTATGTAAGATGTATGCCATCTAACACTTAAACAGACACTCTTGTCCATCCTGTATGAATACCTTTACTCATTTATATGTCATGTAACACTTAAACAGAAAAAGGCGATAGAGAGATTTTCAGGAGAGGTGAAGCGTCTGTGTCACAAGGAGAAGAAGAATGACTTTGTGTCCGAGGCGTACCTTCTCACCCTTGGCAAGTTTATCGACATGTTCGCAGTCCTCGATGAGCTGAAAAACATGAAGGCCAGCGTGAAGAATGATTATTCCGCCTACAGGAGGTACTTGCAGAAGAGGGTCACGGGTCGGGTCTGACAAATTTTAAAACAATTTGCTCATGGGCAACAATTCCTGCAGGATGGTAAAAAAAGAAGTTCATGCCTGTTTATTGGATGTGTCAGGAAAAAATAAATCATCTACCATGACCATGTATAGACATGGTTTAGGATTTCATGACCTGGGGTTGCATTCCATGATGATATTTAGGCATGAGGTAGAATTCCATGACCATATTTAGGGCATGGGGTAGGATTCGGTGACCATATTTAAGCATGGGGTAGAATTCCATGACCATGTTTAGGCATGGGGTAGAATTCCATGACCATGTTTAGACATGGGATGGGACTTTGAGAACACAGTTCTTCTTTATCTGACTATTGCTTTCTTGAGTGTCGATAACCAACTTTTAGAAATCCCCGATACATGTATATTAAAGTTTGTCAGACCTTTATGTTGTCTTGAGTTTGCAGCTTTTTGTATGAGTTTAAAAATGTGAAGTAATAATTTGATCTTGTCTTTTATTGTAAGCATTTAAAGCAATTTTGTTGGCGTACTCACATTTAATGAATTAATTATTGAGAAACGAAGTCGGCAAAGTCTTATCCAAAATGTGTGCTTTACAAAAGCACTCAATAATTTAGAATTGATTTGTGAATATTTTCCAATGTCGATAACAATTAAAACTCGTTCAAAAGCTGTAACTTCAAGAAAACAATTATTATAAATTTGTTTATGTTACTGTTTGTTAGAACCAAAAGCTCACTAACATTTTGTCGACAATTTTGTAAACAGGAACGATTAATAAAAGCAACGGCTGGGGAGTTCAAACGGTTATGCCACAAAGCGAAGAAAACTGACTTCATTTCCACAGCATACCGCCTAGTACTAGCTAAGTGTCTTAACATGCTGTATGAACTGAATGAAATGGTGAACAGGCAGGCTGCCCTTAAAAATGATTTTGCTGCGTATAATAGGTATCAGTGCAATTAACCCAGCACTCCATACTTGTAAACAGACTTCCTAGCTACATGCTTTATATGAACATTATAATCATCCGTGCACTTCCACAATTATGGGAAATGTGTCTTACCCTGCAAAATGCTTCATTTTTAGCTCTACTGGCTAAAGGCCAGCATAGTTTATGAGATGGCGAGTTTTCCGTTGTCCGTCTGTTAACTTTTGCTTCAAACAATATCTCCTTGAAAACTGCTGGGTAGAATTTAACTAGCAATGTTGGACTAGAAACAGCATGTTTGGCCCTTGAATTTGCTAAACTTAACTCTGTTAACACTCTAGCTACTTCAATTTTCATTCAACCAAACTTGTTCAAAATGTATCATATCATATCCACCCTCCCCGTCACCTGTTATAAGAACCATGTTAGCAAGTAGAGTGTCCACAGGCCCTCGGCAACCATGCAGCCAACCTTTTGCTGGTTTTGAAAAATCACCATCAAAACAAGGTGGGTTAGGGGAAAATATTTGTTTTATACTGGTAAACAACACTTTCCCCTTTTACTGCTAAATATTGTTACATTTTGAATGCATTCATAGGAGAAAGATTATCTAAAATATACGTTTTTCACCTTTAAATGTAACTAAAAGTTTCCCAGACACACCCATGCAGATTGGTTCATAGCGTGTGTGAAAGAATAGGATTTCTCAGTGAAAAAATCACTAATATTTCAAATAATAAAAATATAACTACCCAATAATCCCTAATAAACGCCCCTCCCCAAATAAATGCTCCCCACACTCTCCCACCACACCCCACCTTATTTTGCATACATATTTTTTTTAAAACTTAACAAGAGATGCAAGTGAATCTGTTTCATTCACAATCACTAGAAAACTTAAAATGCGTTGCATTAATTGATTGATTGACGTGCGGATTTTGGTTTTCTTGGTTAAGAAAATCATTAAATAATGTCTGATTTAATTATGTATTTTTGGTCTCAAATAAACGTCCCCCCCTTTTCAGAAATGCTATGTCCTCGGGGGACGTTTATTAGGGATTATACGGTAATTATAAAAAAAAATGTTTTAAATTAACAAAAAAATAACTAACTGTGAGGCTGAGTCATGACATTAACAAAGTGTTGTATTTGCTGAGAATGTTCAACTGAAAATGTTCCAACAAAGCATAATAATTCAGTTTGAATCTTACACAAACTTGTTTAAAAGGTAATAAATAGATTATTTAGGTGCATGGTTAGAATCCACTCAGTGTTTTATTTTTCACTCACTCGCATCTGCACGGTCATGGGTTTAAAGTTTTTAAATCAAAGGTAGTAAGAGAAATTTGGCCCTAAAATTAGGTGTAGTTTAGTATCTTATGTAGTACATGACCAGTTTCATGAAACTTTGTACCTAGTGGGTTAATTGCCAACTGATTTCTAGTTCATTATTATATCAAAAGTCAAGGTCACAATGAAGTTGAGTGAATTAAAACTAAATGTTGTAAACATTTTAGATAACCTATGCTCATAATGCTGTTTAAGTACAATCTAGTTAAAGTTGTTCTGATACCTACTGATTTTCAGATTATCAAAGGTCAAGGTCACAAGGAATTTTAACTTGACCTTTAAAATGGTACCTGGCTAATACCTGTACAATAACACTTACATTATTTCAGCTTCATAATCATATACATCTTTTCCAACCTTACCATGTCGCTATTCTCCTCCTTATCAGCGTGTCATTGAAATATATGTGACGGTCAACTTGGACTGGGTGCTTTTGCGGCCCTGTGTCCTTACAGTGTGATTGGGTGGGGTGTCATGTCACGTGTCTATGGTGTGGTATTCCAGTGTGGCAGCACTTGACAAGTGGGATTCGGATCCACATCGGTGTGAACGATTGTTAAAAGCAACATGACATCCTGTACTTCCATAGATATCCTTCCTCAAACTTTGCATGTATAACATATGAAACATTTAAATAACAATACCACATGTTCAAAGGTACAGCAGTTTCAATTTATGACTGCTTATATCATACTAGCCAGTTACCATTAGCCAGTAAAATATGCTAGAAAGCACCATTATCAATATACACATCTGAAATTTTCATATCCATGCAAAACAACGCAAAACAACACGCACAATAATATATTGTAAAAAAACTTGTAATATAAAAAAATCTATTAAATATGCATATTCAATATAAATCATTGACATTGATATGATTTCTGTTATTCATATTAACTCTATTCCTCATGTAAATATTTCAAATAATAAAAAGCGCTCCAAAAAATTAATATTTTTTAAAAAATTGTTCAAAAGTATCCAAAAACTATAGGGTTAACTGTATTGAAGTTTTGAATTTTGCAATGGTTCATCAGTTGTTTAATGGTCTCAATTTTGATTAATGGCATCACATTAGTGGGGTTGTTAAACACAATTTGTGACAAAAGACTGAATACTGTTGCAAAGGTCAACATTTCAATACTGGTTAACCCATTTCTAATGCATTTTAGTATTTTCGACAGTTTAACTCACAAACACTTTCAAAATAAAACAAAATGATGTCACGTTTTTGAAGGTTTACGTCACATGACTGGATTTGCAACGGGTTACGCACTATTTAATAGTCGCAGATATTTGAACGCCAATCAATCGGGTGGCTAAAATTTTGTCAAGTGCGTTAGAATTTATGTATCTTGGATGACAAAAAATAATGTCTCAAGAAACTTATTTCCCGCTGTAACAGAGACTATTAGATGCTTGTTTGCCGTTACAGAGCAGCCCAGTTTCTGAAGGTGATGGCAGACCCCGCCACACTGGAGGAGTCCCAGACCCTGTCCATGTTCCTGGCGACCCAGAACAAGATCCGAGACTCTCTGAAGGAGACCCTCCTCACCATCCCCGGGTACGAGGACCTGCTGGCGGATGTCATCTCGATATGTGTGCACATGTACGAGAGTAGAATGTACCTGGAGCCTAACGAGAAGTACATGCTGGTCAAGGTATCTATGTTGTTAACATGCTTTTGTTTGTTTTTGTTTGTATGGTGTTTTACGTCATTTTCAACACGTAAGATTATATATATATGGCGGTCATTTTTTTGTGGTGGAGGCAGACCACCCACTTTTCCTGTGTAGAACCAGTACTGTACCCCTCCTGTCATCCGTAAGAATCGACACTTCATCACAAGTCCAGTGGGATTCAAACCTGCAGCTGTGAGAGGCAAAGGTTTACAACGCAACGTCGTTAACCATTCGACCAGACGCTCTGTTAAAATGCTCTATGTATTTTAGACAATAAGCAAAAGTAAACAGATTTTTTTATAATTTATTATATCAACATTAAACTGAATTTTGATGTGATATTTTCTACCTTCTAACATTCAACGCGTTCTCGATAGCTCAGTGGATAAGGCCTTGGATTTAGACTACAGATTTCTGCTCTGCCTGAGTCGCTCCCTGGCGGAGGTATGTCTTATGGAAAACTTCATCTTTCTTCTCAGCTCCCTCAGAGTATGATGCGTGTACAGGACGTACATTATCCCATATCATTTCTAACACACAAATTGTGGACCTGCAGTATTAGCATCAGAGATCTTCATGTAAAGCATCATATCTGTCATCTTGATACATGTAATTGGGGGCGCAGTGGTCAAACAGTTGGCATGCTTGTTGCGGGTTCTAGATGCAGCCATGTAGACCTAAGCTTTTGACCTTGAGTCAGGCTCCAAACTCGTTCTACTTTACTTAGGGCCCCATCGTCTTAAATCATACATGTATGATCTTAGCGTTTAAAAAAACAAACATAAAAGAGAATGCATTAAATGGTAAAATATAATTTTCCTAAATAATGCTTTAATGAGACATTTTACAACAAATTCCATTACTAGGTGATGGCATTTGGTCTGTTCATGATGGACAATAAAGAAAACAGCATCTACAAGATGGACCAGCGGAAGAAAATCAGCATCACCAAAATTGACAAAATTCTCAAGGTACGTTTGTATGACGATAAGCATTGTGCGTGAGTTTTTAGCTCGACTATTCGAAGAATAAGAGAGCTTATGTAATCACCCCGGGGTCGGCGTTGGCGTCGGCGTCCCACATCAAGGTTTGCGTGTAAGCTGTGTTTACAAGTCTATATCTCTTACATTTCTTATCCTAGCACAACCAAATTTGGCCATGGGCTTCCTTATAGCATTATTTTAAGGGCTGCATAAGCAATTTTGGTTCCTGTAACCCATGGGCTCTCATGGAACCCAAATTATGATAGCCCATAAAATGTGTCCCATTTCACATCAAATTTTGCGTGTAAGCTGTGTCTCTTACAATTCTTACCCTAGCACAATCATATTTGGCCATTAGCTTCCTTATAGCATTATCTTAAGGACTGCTTAAGTTATTTTGGTTCCTGTAACCCCTGGGCTCCCATGGAACCCAAATTCTGATAGCCCTTAAAATGTGTCTGTTTCACATCAAATTTTGCGTGTAAGCTGTGTTTACAGGTCTATATCTCTTGCATTTCTTGTCCTAGCAGAACTAAATTTTGGAATTGGTTTCCATATAGTATGTTGTAAAGGGTTGGGTAATTAATTTTGTCTTTTGCAAATTCTGGGCTCCCATGGAACCCAAATAGTGATGGCCCATAAAATGTGCATACTTCACTCATATTGGGGCATGGATATAGAAACTACGAGGGTGCTTCAAAAAGTTCTGTCACTAGGCCAGGGCTCCGGAAATATGGTTGCCCGACGCCCCGGGCAAGTGGAATTTGGGTGCGGGCAGGTGTCCTTCGCAAATCTGGTTGTCCGACACTTGCCCGACTGGACGTTTCCGTTTTAGACAAAAAATCAAACGAAAACTCGGCTTATCATAAAGTGTGCCGATTACGAACCCATCGCTTTCGCCGCGAGCGGTAATTAAGAAATCCCTCCCACTTTGACAGTTTGTCAAAACCTGATTGGCCGAGGAAAGTTTGAGGTGCCAATAAAAAATGTCCATGCGCCGATAGCATTAATAATATTCATCTCCCTATTTATACTAAAGTGTGTCCTCTACTAACTTGATAAGACCATCCCAAAAATTAATCCAATTATAATCAAATTAATCCAATTATAATCGATAAAACGTAACCATTGTAAAGTTTGTAGACTTCTGTTATGCATTATTTTACGCGCAACATAAATCATATGTTTAGCCGAACTTTCGAATTATGTTTGAAGAGTATAACCGCACCAAGATTTTATGCGACGCATATTGTGTATTGACGCTGAATGTTATCGGAAATGGTAATGAATACACACTGATCAGTCCGCCAAGTACTTATAGCTGTGTAAAAGGTGAAACGCGGGTCATTGGAAAAGTGTAAACAAACAGCAATTTATAAACGATTACGGCAAGTACTGTACTATACACAAATAACGTAGAAATTAATTAATGGCACTAATTAAGGAAGGTATGTGAATGCAGCGGGTTGCTTTATTGAAGTTATTTTGACACATATTATTAAACAAACTTTGTTTGCGAGTTTGTATTTTGTTTGGCACATTTGGTAACACGATTATCACTTTATTTCATATTTGTGGCCTGGCGTTGACGATTAAAGCTGAGTAGGCAGATGTTTTGTTTGCAGTTACTATAAAGGGAAACTTTTGAAACACATTCACGAATGTTGATGTAAAATTGATGATGTAATCAAAGGCGGTTTGGAAATGTGTGAAAGGGGTCATTGTTTCTTTTGATATTCATGAGTTTATATGGTAATTCATAGGAATCGGACGTATTGTAAACATAGTACAGTATCCCCATATGTAGGTCCCCGCATGTATATAAAAATATATTTTAATATACTAGTAGTGGATAGTCAATGTGGTTTATTACATGCATTTACAATATGTCCGATTCCTGTGGGTAATTACATGATGCAGTATTTAATAAATGATCCTTCATTATTTCAAAAATCTTACAAAAAATGTTACAAATTAACCATGTCTTATTACGTTCCTTGTAAGGACAAAACCTAAACATGTGTCTAAAATTACTGAGGAAAATACACCTGGTGATCTTACAAATGTTGATTTGTGTGATTCTGGTGGTCAGTCTGACAGTGAACTTGAATTTAAGGATAGTAGTGATGGTGTTGATTTGTGTTCACCCAGCCAATCTGAAAATGGATCTATTTCTCGTGATTCTCCAGTGAAATCCAGCCCTAAACGTAATCTACTACCCACCATGGATACGTCGGTGGCGCGCAGCGTCTAGAAAAGTTTGGTACGTTGACAAAGGCTTGATTTTGGGACAAGTGACTTTTGAATTTGGGGCAAGTGACATTTTGGACAGGGCAAGTGGATTTTGAACAGGGCAAGTGGATTCTGAAAATCCACTTGCCCTGGGCAAGTGGATTTTCAAAATATTTCCAGAGCCCTGTAGGCATATATCCTTTGAACTGGATATTACACTGAGATAATGTAGTGTATTTATAGTACTACTGGGTTCGCTCTCTTAAATTCCACAACAAAAATGAAAAGTTTCCGGTTATTTATACCCCTGAATTACCTCCCCCTACCACACCTTTTGGATACTGGCATCTCTGAAAATGTCCTTGTTACAAAACGTTGTAAAAATTATTTGAATAATTCTATGCTTTTAAATTTTCTTGTACGCCATCTGTTGTTATTCGCCTATATTCCATGAAAATGATTGTCGATAATTCGGAAAGGTCTTGCTGTAAACCAGATATGAATGAATGCATATCCCTTAATTTTAGCGGAAATAACACTGATTTTCTTCATTTTGTTTACGGAAATGTTATAATATCTTTTAAATGTCGTAATTATTCTCATAGTATTAATATGTTTTCATATTTTTTTACAAATCCTAGTCCTTCAGTGTTTAAATTTCATATTCAACACATTATTGTAGAATTTTGCACAATGTTTAGTGAAAACATTGATCATCCAAAAACGCTATTTCTGAAGACTGCCCTTCCATTTAATGTCCATTTATCATTAAATTAATTTTACATGTTAGCTTAAAATGTTAATTTCTAAGACAATGCCTTTTCATCTACCATGCTTAAATTCTGAATATTGTAATGCACAGATATAACTTGTAATGTATGAGAAATTTCAAAGGTCTTCGACAAGTACTTAAAGAGAAACAGGCCTTTAAAAAAGTAACAGTTAACATACCTGAAAAAAACTCAGGACGCAAATGCCTCAGTATGTATAAGTGATGTATATTAAATGTTCCATAACTTTCGTCACACAAAAGATACAGCATTCATTTTACCATCAATGGAATGGTATTGAAACTCTCTTTCATTTGGTACCAAACATCAACGCTCACAACGAGCACACAAAAACGCGTTAGTGACATAACTTATTGAATGACCCTCGTAGAATATTTTAATTATTATTATTTTTTACATATTTCTGTATTCTTACACATCATCATCCCCCCCCCTCTCGAAACTCTTCTTTTTTTTAAAACATATTTCTGTGTTATTTTGGTCAATTCTTACACATAGCTATGTTGTTGCCCCCCCCCTCCCCCACCCCACCCCCACGCTCGAAATGGAATATTTTTATTTAATGTTTATTGTTTTTTTACATATATCTGTGTTGTTTTGGTCAATTCATAAACATACGTGTTGCCCCCTCCACCCCATTCCCTGCCTCTCCACCCCACCCCAACTACCATATTTTTGTGTTGTTTTGGTCAATTCTTATATAGCTTCTTACACATATCTGTTGCCCTCCCCACCCCCATTACCCCCACCACCCATCCCACCTCTCCCCAACCCCCAACCCAACCCCCACTCAAAACTTGGATTTTTTTTTTACATATTTCTCTATAGTTTTGATCAACAATTCTTAGACATAGCTATGTTGCGCCCCCAACCCCACCCCACATTGTTTTAGCCTTGTTTTCTGATGGTATATACTAGCTATATAATTTATTATTCTCTGAAAAATCGAATAGTCGAGCTGCGCTGTTCTCCGACAGCTCTTGTTTTGCAAGTAACGCAAGAGTTACGGCCTAGTATGTGCCTGGACATGGATTCCCCAATATTGGAATTTACAAATTATGTGAAGCTGTGGCTGCTCTTGTTCGTTGATTTACATTTTCTGACTTATTTAGTGAAAAATGAAAGTTTATTTTAAATAATGGCCAGAAACAAATGGGTTAGTAGGTTATCTTTTTTGTTTTATCATTTCATTGCTTTCATCTCTAGGCCTTGATGCGATTTTACATGTATATGAGCATTTGTCAAACTACACCATTATCTTTGTATGCCTAAGCTCAGACGTGTTTTGGGACTTAATTGCTCTATTTAAAATATTAAATTAATGTTACAAACAAAACAAAATGTCGGCAAGTTAAACTAGCTGTGTGTGGGTTTGTGGAAACAATTGTTTTTTCTTCTCAAAATATATATCCTAAAACATGCGCTTGAAGAGAAATTACAATAATAATTATTTTCTGCCTGATTCTCATAATTTTCCATGAGACTGACACTATTATACGAGAAAATATCCCTGATCTTTTTGCAATTAATTAACGAAAAAGAATAAATAGTTTCGAAAACACTAAATAATTCTGTTATATTATTTTGTCCGCAGACCCTTGAAATTGTGCCACTGTATGGGGACATGCAGGTATCTCCGTTCCAGTACATCAAGAAGAGCACCAACTACGACCCTTCCAAGTGGCAGGCCTGCGAGTCGAGCCAGGTCAGCCCCCAGTCCAACATCCTGGCCAACCTGGACCCAATCAGAGAGGACCACATGTCATACATCAGCCAGTTGTCTAGGCACAGTAACGAGGTTAGTTTGTGTGGTAATAGTCCCTCTGACCCGTAATAATAATTGGCATAATATATTTAACTTACTTTACACACGTGTACCTACTTTTTCTATAAGCTAGTCTTTGAGAGGGCTTGGTTTTAAAATTAGTGCTAGTGCTTTTTTGCCTCACACTTTCACAAAGTTACCCGATCGATGCTTCCTACCAGAATCCAAATTTGCACTTAAAAGGGACACATGGCAATCTTGATTCTTGCAAAAATATGTGGCCTCGGTCTAGTTATTCTTCACAATTTGAAAACGTGTTTACAAAGGGTATTTGATGTACTTTCTAAAATAGTGCAAAACAAAACATTTTGAGTGTAATACATTAATTTAGTAAACCTCTGATAAATTTAAAGAAAAAATTACGCAATCCGGTTTATTTCCGGGATATTTTTAACCTTAAAGTAAAAATGATATTGAATAATTCACAAAGTGAAGTGGGGGCTATATAGGAAGCGCATTGTCCGTAACATCCCGTCGCATCCCATCCCATCAAGTAACACATTTTTGTCCCGTCGCGTAGCACATTATTATTACTTGCATTCCTCAAACAGTTTTGAATGTGTTATTCCCAAACTTTATATACATATAACATCTGATGTCCAACCTTATGTCCATCACCCATTGTTGATTGCCTAATTTATTACGGAATTATGAACCTTTGTTTGACTTAAAATTTAAGCGGGGGTATTCATCACCTTCAGTGATAGTTCTAGTTGATATTGTCTCTCCTTATGTGCCTAGCTTTGAAATCCTCACTTCACGACGTTGTAGAGGGTCCATCAACCTTACAAATATACACATACACACTTTCATTGATCATTTAATACTTTAAGATTGCCGTATGTCCCTGTAATGATAATTTCCTTAATATTATGTTGCAGAAAGTCATGTCCTTATTAATTGCTGAAACATGCAATATTTCTCATTGTGCCTATTCATTCTTGGGGGCTGGCGTGGTAGCGCGGCGGATTTGTAACCGGAGGCCCCGGGTTCAATCCTCGTGGTGCCACTGAGTTCCGTCGGTGTGTTCTTGGGCAAGACACTTTACCTTAGCCTCGTCCGTCGGATGGGGACGTAAGCCGGGCGGTCCCGTGTATCGGTCTATCCTCCGAGCACGTTAGAGAACCATAGGAATCTATTCGATAATAAGAGTAGGGCAGGTTCCCGGATTCCTATGTATCCTTCCCCTCTCTCTGGGGCGGCTCTAAATAACCTATACTGTGTTGATGAGCCGTTAAACAACATTCAATTCAATTCAATTCATTTTTAATTTAATTTCCTGCCCACCCTTGTGTCTGTTTAATTATATGTTTTGCATAATACGCTCTTTTGTGTAATTATTTATTATTTATTTATAATTAGAGGTTAATATACGGCCATATCGACAAAAGGCACACCATGTCCGTATTTATATTACATACCTTACTATAAATGGAGAAGAAAAATAAGAACAACAGGAGCATTTTTAAGACAAAATAAATCAACAGCGTACAAAGCGGTACAATTTATTTACAATTATTTGGCAAATCTATTAAATTTGTAAATTACGTTAATTTAGTTTTTTCCTTGTCTTTATTTAAAAACCACATCTTTCACTTAAGTGATATATTTCGACATTTTAACGTTTATTTATTTATTGGGCATGAAAATTGCAGTTTGCTCTTCAGCCATACTGTACAGTAGCACTTCAATATGACGTCATTGTGTTGCTTGATGACGTCAACGTCATCGCGTGCGTACAGTCTGTTGCTACTGTGCCGATTTTCTATAATCCATAATGGCACAGCACAGTGTGCCATTTATGAATTTTGAAATAGGACTGATAATCATTGTTTTTCTACTAAATGTGTTACTATTTATATACTCAAAAAAAATAGAAACGTCTCTCTTTTTTTGCTGGTATTCCCATAGGCCAGCTTTTGAGGGCATAGGGAAGCTTGAACAGCGCTTTAATTAAACAATGTTTGATGTTTTTAAGCACACTCCACTGAGTACTAAATATTCCTTTAAACAGTTCCAAATTTCGCAAACAATACTCGTTTATGGATGCTTTGGAAACCTTAAAGGGAGGTAATTTGATGATTTTTGATAATCAAAAGCTGCTACCTACACAATCGGTGTTGTATTTTTCTGTGATTTTTTTCGAAAGCAACATATAGAGAATATTGTCTTGGACAAATTGAGGTAATGGTTTTAGATGTTATGTGTTTTTACCAAAAATGCATAGTTTAAGAAAAAGGGAGATAACTCCCTTGTGTTCTGAATTTTTCAAACAAATATTTTGTTTGGACTATTGGTGCTGGTCGATTATTATATATACATTGGACATGTAACACATACACAGACAGAGCTACATCAGTTATAAAAGAGTGACGTTTCTAATTTTTGCTGAGTATAGTATTCCCTCTTTATGTCTGTTTAATTGTATGTTTCAGTTAATTCCAACCATGTGTCTATTTATATATATATGTCTCATGTATAATATCTCCATGTGCCAGTTAAATGTTTAAAAATCCATGTCGTGTTTTTCAGTATGTTATTGGTAAAAATGTACACCATGAGGACTCGGACCCCGTAATAATTATTTTTGTCTTCTTGATAATGTTCGCACACACTTCTTGGAAAATATCATTTTTCCCACTGCGTATTGAAGTTCCTATCGAGTCTTGCACAACTCCTCCGTTTGCATTTGGTTCAATGGCTGTCATGTATTCACATCATTACAAACATAGTGTGCTTTAGTTATTCAGGGGTTGGAGGAGGAGGAGGGGCTTATTAGGGCTCAATTTTCAAACATTTTTGCACAAGTTTTCATTCCTATTGGCAAGTATTTACATTTGGTGTAGGTGCTCTGTCAATTTGATTAGATAACGGCAAACTTATGCATTTTTCGTCAGTTTTCTTGCTGGAAACATCTGTGTAAATGATGTTAAAACAATGGCTGATTTTGAACGTGCTCATGGGCTTTACCTTAATTTGATGTATACAGGAGACAGTTCAGATACAGTGACAGAAGGGATAATCATATTAGCTAACAAACGCTTTTAGTCGTAACATCAGTTTTCTTCACAATGACGGTGATGATGGAGGAGTGTTTTATCAGTTTATATAAAAGCAATGCAGGGGAAAATTATAGGGGCAAGAGCACTAATTGGGACAAAACTGTATATGTCTCACATGTAATTTCTTAGTCTTAAATTCTTTTTCTCGACTATTTCCTCCTCAGCAATAATTATTAAATTGTATGTCTCAAATAAATCCTGTATGTTCATATTGAATTATATGTCTTACATAATTCTTCCTTTTGCCTGTTGTTAAAATGTAGGTCTCATATGATTCCTATTTGTGCATAAATATTAAATTCCCATTCTCAAATAATCCCTCTTTGCGCATGTTTAAATATATATCTATTGCAAATTCCTCCTTTTGTATATTCAGCTGTATGTCTTCTTGAAAATGTCTTCTTGCGTATATACAAATATATGTTTCTTGAGAAAAAAAATATCTTGTGCGTAGTCAGTTATATGGCACTTGAAACTTTCTCCTTTTGCATCTTTAGTTATATAGGTATTGTTTGATTCCTATTACAGTTACATATGTTCCACGTAACTGTTTTCTTGTTTCAGTATGTAATTAGTAAAAATGTTCACCAGGAGGACATGAACCCCGTAATAATTGTTTTGTTACGTCTTAATTTCTTGTGACATTTTTGCATACACTTTAATACTGGAAAGGATGCACTGGGTTAGATTTTAAACACTTGAACCAGTCCCAGATTAGATATTGCAGTCACTATTTATTTGTAAACGTGTTAAACATGGCATCAGTAAAGGGTCACATGTTTGAATACAAAATATATAGGAACAATTTTAAAATATCTGCTGAGAAAATTCTTTACCAAAAGGACTTGGTCTTATATATTTTGCACAAAGCATGGCCAGGGAGAATCATTACAGCTTTTACAAATAAAGTCAAATGAAGGCACTTGATCTTTTTGTTTGTCAACATGAACTCTACTCACATATATAGAATTCACCAACAGTTTCTTAGACTGGAGCTCAAGTACTCAAATTTAGTTCACAAATATTCCCATTACCTCAAAGATATACAATCTTAATATGAAGTTGCAATTTATTAGTATGTATTTATCATATTTATACATAGCAGCTTGTTATGAACGTTTATCCTTTAAACTCATACAAATATTTGTGATTGGAATTTGCATACTTGGGCTTTAGTCTAAGAATATTCTCAAGAATGGTTGGTGAATTCAAAGCCAGGTACCATATATAGATAACAGGGGAGCACTTTGATTTTTGAAGTTGTGCAATTTTTCAAGATCTTAAAGGACACATATCAGAAGCATGTATGTGAGAAATATTGTTAACAGTTAAACACGTAATTATCTTGGTTTTAGTGATTCTTCGAACAGGATGGGTTTGCAGTTTAAGAGGTTTGGCTGTTGATTGACCATTTGTTTTTGACTTTATTATTATGATATTTATTTTAAATTATACAGAAAGGAAAAAGAAACGCAACACGGGATTTTCCGCTATATTTGTAAGTAGCATTATTATGCTGCTTTTAAACGAATGGTACATGGCTACGTAAGATCTTTCCTTTCGGAAAAAAGACTAAAACAACACGTAACACATAGTTTTCCTGCAAAGTTTCATTATTGGCAGAGTACACATTTGGCGCAAACTTAGGATTCAAAATTTTGCAAACTCTTTACGTTAAATACAGTACTGAACTGGCTCAATTTTTCAAAGAGGAACTTCAACATTTATGAATTTCTTGTTACAACGTGTACTGTGATTAAAACGTCTACAACATCACTGTTGTGTCCTTTCTCTGACTAACTGCAATTTTTATTTTTTTACGAAACATCTTGGGATTTCCTTGGAATATGTATGGTTAAGTGTGCCGTATATACAATATATAGCAGAAATTCCTGTGTCGCGTTTCTTTTTCCTTTCAGTATATATTATTATTACAAATTGAAGTTAATGATGCACATAATGACTTTGAGTTCACTTTGTGTTTTACGCAAGTTGGAAATGGGTTGTTTAAATGATAGTTTAATGATTCTTACGCTCTACTGGCCATAGGTCAGGCGACAATGGTGCATTGTCCAGTGCTCACACTGGCCATTTTAAATTAATAGCCACACATTTTTTAGTTAAGAAAATAATAGCCAACTTTAAAGGCGTAAGAAAATTTGGTCAGTTGTAAGAGCCAAATTTTCAATCAGATTTTATTAGACTATCAGGGCCTCCTCTGGCTATATTTTTAGCTCACCTGAGCCGAAGGCTCAAAGGTGAGCTATTGGGATCACTCTTCGTCCGTCGTCCGTCGTCCGTCGTCCGTCATCCGTCGTCGTCGTCGTTAACTTTTGCTTCAAACGACTTCTCCTCAGAAACCGGGTGGCCAATTTTGACCAAACTTCACGTGGATGATCCTTAGATGAATGGTTTTTAGATTTGTTAAAATTAGGTCAGTGCGACATCCAAGATGGCCGCCATTACCATATATGGTTGAAACCTTAAAAAATCTTCTTCTCAAGAACCGCTGGACAGATTTCAACAGTTTTTCTTTTTAAATGATCGCCAACGTCTAGACTATCAAGTTTGTTCAAATGAAGTCCCCGGGTTCAAAAATGGCCATGCCCCATGGGTCCAAAGTTTGTATATTGAGATTTTGCAGTTTTTTCATATAGACATATAGGAAAAAACTTTTAAAAATCTTCTTCTCTGAAACCACAAGGCACAGAGGTCTCATGTATTACATGTAGCATCAGCTTATGGTCCTCTACTAAGTTTGTTAAAATGGTGACCCTGGGGTCAAGTTTGTCCCCTCCCCGTGTGTCACAATTTTACATAGACTTATATAGGATTTTTTTTTTTATATAAATCTTCTTCTCGGAAACTGCAGGAGCCAGAGGTTAGATATTTTGCATTTACTATAAGCTTATGGTCCTTTACCAAGTTTGTTCAAATGGTGACCCTGGGGTCACATTTGGCCCCGCCCCGAGGGTCACGTTTTACATAGACATGTATGGGAAAAACTTAAAAAATCTTCTTCTCTGAAACTGCAAGAGCCAGAGGTTTAATATTTTGCATTTGCTATAAGCTTATGGTCCTCTACCAAGTTTGTTCAAATGGTGACCCAGTGGTCACATTTGGCCCCGCCCCGGGGGTCACAGTTTTACATAGGCTTGTATAGGGAAAAACTGAAAAAAATCTTCAACTCTGGAACCACATGGCACGGAGCTCTCATGTATTACATGTAGCATCAGCTTATGGTCCTCTACTTAGTTTGTTAAAATGGTGACCCTGGGGTCAAATTTGTCCCCGCCCCGGGGGTCACAGTTTTACATAGACTTATATAGGATTTTTTTTTTTAAAAATCTTCTTCTCGGAAACTGTAAGAGCCAGAGGTTTGATATTTTGCATTTACTATAAGCTTATGGTCCTTTACCAAATTTGTTCAAATGGTGACCCTGGGGTCACATTTGGCCCCGCCCCACGGGACACATGTTTTACATAGACATGTATAGGGAAAAATTAAAAAATCTTCTTCTCTGAAACTGCAAGAGCCAGAGGTTTAATATTTTGCATTTGCTATAAGCTTATGGTTCTCTACCAAGTTTGTTCAAATGGTGACCCAGGGGTCACATTTGGCCCCGCCCCGGGGGGTCACAGTTTTACATAGGCTTGTATAGGGAAAAACTGAAAAAATCTTCTTCTCTGGAATATCACATGGCACGGAGCTCTCATGTATTACATGTAGCATCAGCTTATGGTCCTCTACTTAGTTTGTTCAAATGGTGACCCTGGGGTACAAGAGCTAAAGGTTTGATATTTTGCATTTACTATAAGCTCATGGTCCTCTACCAATTTTGTTCAAATGGTGACCCTGGGGTCACATTTTTTCATAGGCTTGAATAGGGAAAAACTGAAAAAAATCTTCTTCTCTTGATCTGCAAGAACCAGAGGTTTAATATTTTGCATTTTCTATTAGATTATGGTCCCCTACCAAGTTTGTTCAAATGGTGACATTGGGGTAAAATTTGACCCCACTCCGTGGGTCACAGTTTTACATATAGGAAACATATTAAAGTCTTCTTCTCTGGAACTACAAGAGCCAGAGGTTTACTATTTCGCATTTACTATACTCTTATGGTCCTTTACCAAGTTTGTTCAAATGGTGACCCTGGGTTTACATTTGGCCCAGCCCCAGGGGTCACGTTTTACATAGACTTGTATAGGGAAAAAATTAAAAAATCTTCTTCTCTAAAACAACAAAGCACACAGCTCTCATATATTACATGTAGCCCTGGGGTCACATTTGGCTCTGCCCAATGTGTTACTCTCTAGCACCTTCATTTTGTATTTGATCTTTACCAAACTTTGTCAGTGTCTTAAACTGTCTATATCAATGTTGTTATACACAACAGAGCCCACATTTCTTGAACAATCTTAACCAAACTTGCACAGATTATATATGACCATAAGATTTCGAAGAAGTTCGATAATGTGCCAGTACTCAGGTATCGATTTAGGGCCATCTTGGCCCTCTTGTATTGGTTCAAATTAACTCAGGTGAGCGATATAGGGCCATCATGGCCCTCTTGTTCTTTTTGTCACCACTTTCTCCAAGTGAAAGAAGTAGGAGCCTAGACTAGAATTTTAAATTTAAAAGTAGGATTCCAGGAACTCCTTACACATTTATAAAACAAAGAATGATGGATTAAATAATGAATAGAAATATACTTTATGTATCTGTCATCTATATATCGTTTTTCTTTCCACCAACATGTATTTGTAATGGACAATTTTTCTCATTCGATTATGTAAAAAAAAAAATTAAAAAAAAATAAAAATCCGAAATTATGTACCATCCGAATTACTATGACACCGCACTTTCACGGCCCGAAAATTTCAAAACATTTAATCGAAATACCATCAATAACGAACTTTTTTCATGCATTAATGTGTTTTGAATGCCAAACATGGTCTTTCTTATCAAAGGGGAAAGAAAACACAACCCTAATAGTAGGATAATGTAGTTTTATGTCATTAATTGTCGATCTCAAAGTTGTGACAAATTGAAACTGCCGACACGAAGCCAGGCACAGTATTCAAACTTCTTATTGTTTCAATGTTTTAATTACTTTATTGCAAGTGTTTTCACAGTTCACAATACATATGGGAGTTTGCTACCTATCAGGATCATGATGGGATAGCTATTAATGCAGATGAAAGTAGCGACTATGTTCATAATAGTGCGTGCACAAATTAATTTCATCTCTTCGTAGTTTGTGTACAGAAAAACAAACAGAAAACTGTACCTACTGTTGGATGCGTAACGGATTGTCTGATTGGACAATCGCCCGAAAGATAACAAATAACGGCATATCTGATTGGCTATTCGGTCCATTAATCACATGATGTTTGCGTGTATCAACAATGCCGATTATCCGACAACGAAGTGCCAATTAAGGGAATTAACAACTTTTACAAGCGATAATTGATAAGCGCGTGGCGACATCACAGGGGGTGTGAACGGATTATGTAATGTTTATTGCGGTCATTTATTACTTGGGGTGTCAAACAGACCATTATACGAAAAATGTATAATAAAAAAAAAAAATTAAAAAAAAAATTAAAATAAAATAATCGCCATTTCTTGTCGACATTTCTTTAAAATAATCGACAGTATTATAAAATAATCGCAAATGGCGACCATGGCGTATGGTAGCGTGAGCACTGATTGTCTATTGTCATTCAAATGTCTTTTAGCTTATTTATGTGACTTTATTGAACGGTTTCCAATTTTCACCAAATTTGATTTGACTGCTTATTTCAAATAGATCTTGGATTAGTTTGCCAATGGGCAAATTGGTGCATATGTTAAGGAGTTATTTGCCTTGAATGGAAATGGACTCATACAAACGAACATCAAACAAAATGGACAAAAACAATTTATTCTCTCTTGGAGAAGATATGTTTTAATGACTTTGGAGTGTTGAATTTTAATTGGAAAGCTTTCTATGCTACTGAAATGAGCGTAGAGCATGTTTTAATTAATTAATTGTTGTTCCTAATACATATGTCATAATGAAATTTTAAAATTGTCTGTAAATACAGAAATGGTTAAAACAAATCAAGGCTTTTCCTTAATATTAATATGACAACAGAACAGAAAAAAAGCAAAGCTGAAAGTGACTACATGTACTTCTGCTATATAAACAGCAATATTCTTACGTTTCCTAATGAAAAGTAACACAGTAAAGGGACTGTAGGCCTACAGCCATACAATCTTTATTATTGAGAGTTGAAAAACTTGGAAAAGGGTGAAAGAATTATCATGGAAAAGGGTGAAAGAATTATCAAACTTGTATGATAACCAAAGAAAATCTGCATGCATTTGCAATGAGTTTCTTTGCTTTAAATTATATTTATCAATATTCGATATATGGTAATTTAGAACAATGATGTCATAGCTCACAGAATGGCAGCTCCTTTATCTGCTTTAGAACAACCTTTAAATTGTCATGTCTTTTTCGTTTATCATCCGATTTTTATTATTCTTTCACGTTTTTAGAACTCTCAATACTAAATATTGATTGTATGCCTATATTCCCTTTAAGCGACATAAATTATGACTTGACGATCCAAGCTTGTATTCCTATTGTCAACCTTTGTATATTTCTGATGTCTCGCATTTTACTGTTAAATATAATTTTGAATATAATTGTTGTTGTATGTTTTGGCTGGTTATGTTCCGTGAATGCTGCACTAACTGTCCAACTTTTGCATCTGTTTTGATTCATTATCCAGGCAATCACAACAACGAGGGAAAGCCCGCGGACAGATGCTGAAAACAAGGACTTATGTGACCTGGCACTGCGGGGACTCCACCTTCTGTCTGCCTGGACTCAACAAGTCATGGAACTGGTAGGGGTTACAGTTGTTACCTTTTGGGTTAAATATAAGAAATAACCGTTATTTCTTATCTAAACAGTCTTAAATATTTAAATTGATAAAAACAGTTAAGTAAGAATGAAAAAAAAAGAATATAAATCCCAGTTCAAGTTTCTCATAGACAGTGTCCATAACATCTGATTGTATTACATTTGAGAAAACATTGTTACAATTTAAACTAGAACGAATTCGACGGCGCGCCATCGCAAAATACCCACGTTTTCTTCACACTCGTCTATTCCCTTTAAATGGACAATATCCATAACTTTTAGCCTATAAAACAAACTAATTACGTTGACAAACATAACACACCAACCATTATTGAATATTTACTAAATAAAACCAAGATTGACGGGATTCAATAGCGGTACAAAAAAAGAAGTACCGTTTCGTGGTGTTGAACTCGTAACCTGTACTAAAATTATCTCTTTCATAGACAACTATTATACCAATTAATGTGCAATATGAAAAAATGACGCCATAATTGAATTAGACGGGGTTGTTTTTGTAACAAAAACATATGTCTTCCCCCCAATAATTTATGAACCAACCTGGCTGAAAGTTGCGCTCTGCATGTCGTCTCAATATGGTGAACATTTGTGGCAAGTTATTTCAAAATCCCTCAAGCGGTTCAAAACATATGGTGGAGACACGAAATATAGTGCATATGACCTTCGACCTCTAAGTGTGACCTTGAATGGACGTGGCTGGAAGTTGTGCTCGTATCCGACAGAGTTCTTATAACATAGGGTTATGAAATGCCAACGTAAATAACGATGTACTAGTATTCCCAAATATGGCTCCTGTGTCTACCTGTAATTAGAACCATCTATCTCGACGGATTATATGCAAAACATTTGTGGCAAGTTTTTTCAAATTCTCTCAAGCAGTTCAAGAGAAATGTTGGAGACGCAATTTGTGACGGACAGAGATCTGGACAGAGCTGAAAACAATATGTCTCCCCAGTATGGGGTGAGACATAAAACAATAGTTCCCCAGTATGTGGGGAGACATAATTATTAGTGTATTTGATGCCCCTTCCTCCAAGCCGCACCGATGACGTAGGAGGAAACAAATGTATACAGTGTAATCCCACCATCATAATGTTTCATTTGAGACATAATTATCAAAAAAAATCACAAAAAACCCACCCCACCTGGGCGCCCGGGCAGACATCCGAGTTCGAAATAGTAAAATTGTTCTGTTCAGTTCAGAAAGTTGTACCTCATGTATACATTATCAAAACTGAATAAACTTCAATTAAACTGACTGTCAGCATAAATTAAAGCGGCATTTGTTTTATAATTTGTGAAAGTCATTAAATCCTTTCACTATCAAAATTACAGTGCGCTACACTAAAGTTGTCTCTGTATAATTATAAACTAAAAGCATTTGTAATTTCAGTATTCGTGGAAGTTGTTAAATCCGACAGATCCTCACCAGAACAACAACTGTCCAGCAGAAGCTGAGGAATATGAAAGGGTAACTTAAAATTGTATTGGTGTTTACTTGCGTGTCTCTTTAATCAAGGCACAACACACCCAAATTAGTAATTATTTTAAAGAAACCAGACTAAACTCGACTGCTAAATTGACTCGATAAAAATCTATCAAATACTGGTTGTACTGATTTTAATTGATCAAATAATGGTCATTATGTATGCTTATAAATAAACCAGAATGTTTGCCAGTTTGTTGAAACTTGTGTGCCGGAATAATTCATGAATATGAAAGCAATGAAATGAATTCCAATAATATTTTCAGTCAACACGGTACAACTACAATAGCAATGAGAAGTTCGCCATCATTGAGGTGATCGCGATGATCAAAGGGCTGCAACTCTTGATGCTGCGGATGGAATCTGTCTTCATGGACGCCATACGGAGGCACATCTACTCCGAGTTGCAGGATTTTGTACAGCTTGTGCTTCGAGATCCCGTGCGGAAATCGATCAAGAAGAAGAACGATGTCATAAAAGTGTAAGTGCTTATCTGTACATAGTTGAAGGAATTAGAATGTACTGGATTTCATATTTTAATGTGGAATGTTTTATTTTTTACTGACGTTCTAAACACTTTGGTCAGGAATTTGGTTAGATAGTTGTGGAGGAAAATGTGAAAGTTATCACACTATGATTGTCAAATTGTCATAGGGAATTCCCATAGATATTTAACATGGCATTTGTGTCGCCTGCATAGCATGGCAGACACTTAAGGATCACTTTTTCTGTCATCGTCGTCCGCCACACTTTAACCTGCAACCTAAACTTGGCCATAACTTGAAAAGTATTTCACCTATGTTCAAAAGACTTCACACACATCTTCATTTTACTGCAAGGAATGTCATTAAACATGTTCAATAACTCTGACTTTCATTTTGGCAGAGTTATACCCCTTTTCATAAAACTTTAATCTGCAACCTAACCAAGCTGCTGAAATGCAATAAGCAGGCAACACAACGTCAAGTGTTTCAAGGAAAAGATTTCTAGATTGTTACTTATATTTTGATTGGTTGTTTCAGTATTATAATGGCTGTGCGTAACACATGTGTAGACTGGTTGCGAGGTGTAGAGCCCCACGAGGACCCTGCCATGAGGGGCAAGAAGGACCCAGACGAGGGGTTCCACATCAAGGTGCCTAGACGTAATGTTGGACCATCTACCACTCAGGTATTTATGTGGCCACGATACTGGAAATTGTTTATTAAATGATATTTAAAATAATTACATAATTGTCTCATTTCGTTAAATGTATGATCCGAGAGGGCCTCAAGGAATAAAGGTTTAGCCAACTTGGTGCCATAAATATAAAATATTTTCTATTTACTAGTTAACTTCATATCAAATCAGATGTCTTTAATAACACATATAAATGCATGTGTATTATGGTTATATTTCAGTTTTAATAAGTAAATGTAAATCTTGTAAATCTATAAAAGTAAAGGTCAGAACAAAACAGTTTAAATATTTATGCATTATTGAACAAATGTTACTATAATTAACTTATACTTGAACTATTTATTGAATGAATTCATACTGTTTTACTTTTGTACCTGATTTGCATAATCTTCTTTCTAATTTCTGAAGCAGGTATAATAGCTTGAGCTGAGTGTGACACAACAGTGGCCAAATATCCAGATATAGTTATTTTATATGACCCTTTAATGGGGGTACATCAGGCTTTCTCGTGGGGGTCTATGGGTCGGACTTACTTGATAAATGTGATATTTTCTATTTTAAAGACTCTAAACGTAATAATTGAGCATAAACATGACATCCAATTTTCAAGAAAATTCTTTCTTCACAGTAATGTGTGCTGCTTGGGTTTCAAACCAGGGTTAATTTTAGCTTTTACGCCCAGTTGCATTCAAAATGTATGTTGAATTCAAACATTACGTGGTCCGAGTATTAACTTTCATACCCCATCCAACCCCTTCTCCAAGAAGCGAAAACGGGGTTGGCTGGGGTTTGAAATAAAACCCTAATTTTGGTTTTAAATGTTTGCATATTGTAAAATTAAAATATTTATTATGTAATTGTAAACAGGTTATCGCATCTTTTCATTAAAAATGTTTTTAAACATGTTTTAATGTCGAAATATTTGTTATAAAATCCTGCCTTTCCCATCTCTTAATGGAATTAAGTGGGGGCCACGTAATGTTTTAGTCCAGAACAACGTGTTGCCAACACCGTATTTTGATCGATATGATGTTTGTATCATGACTTTTTTAACATTTTAGATTCTTCTAGATAAAACCTGATGTACTCCCTTTAATATTAAAACAAAAATCCAGGTGGTACATGGTCCTGGTAAAGATGTTCAGTATTTACATTTAGACACAATTTCAGGGCCGTCACAAGGCTTATTTCGCTGTTACAAATATAGCTCATCCTCCCCAG
Source organism: Cyrtodaria siliqua (assembly GCA_037043455.1). Taxonomy (NCBI): domain Eukaryota; kingdom Metazoa; phylum Mollusca; class Bivalvia; order Adapedonta; family Hiatellidae; genus Cyrtodaria; species Cyrtodaria siliqua. The sequence goes on along the minus strand of JAWPHD010001923.1, from coordinate 190,907 downwards.
TGTACATAGCGTTACTAATTAATATTTCAGTTATACATGGTGAGAACCATGTTAGAATCACTGATCGCAGAAAAGAACACGGGCGGCAAGAAAACACTAAGAAAGGACATCGACTATCAGCACTTCCTTGCCATAGATAACTTCCACAAAAACTCCTTCTTTTGGTCCTACATCCTTAACTTTAATGGTAAATGAATATTGAGCATGATGGTTGTTGTCAAGATGTAGCATGCTTTAGATATTCTCACTTGCCCGTCATTAATATTCAGGGTCTTTCCAATACAGGATAACAAATGGGCACTTAAAAAGAAAATGATGCAATAGACTAGTTTCATTTCACTGACAACACATACTTGTTATATCAATAAATGGATATTTGCGCATTTTTTTTTCAATATATAATTATAAATATAAAAGAGAAAATAACTGATTTTCATATTTACCTTTTTATTAATCCGTAAGCTCATAATGGTAAAGCCACGTCAGCATTATGTTTGCGCTGTCTGTTACTAGAGCCTGTCCTTATTAAAGAAAGACCCTGCAATAATGCATGCTTTTTTAATTATCCTGCTTTCAGACCTTGACTTTCCAATTCCGTAGGATTCCTCTCAAGAGGACACCCTATATTAATACTGCAGTCATCGAGTCAAATTCATGAAACATCCCAAAATGTCTGATTTGTTTTTATCATGTCAGTGCCATGCTGCGACTGTCCCGATAATGCTTTTGTTACTATCTTTCGTTCATTACGTGGTCCGAGTATTAACTTTCATACCCCATCCAACCCCTTCTCCGAGAAGCGAAAATGGGGTTGGCTGGGGTATGAAATAAAACCTTGATTTCAGCTTTAAAAGCTTGCATATTGTAAAATTAACCATTTAAAAGGTAATTTTAAACAGTTTATCGCATTTTTTCAGTAAAATATTTTTTTAAACATGTTTTATTGTCGAAATATCCGTTATAAAATCCTGCTAATATCAGTTTTCCATCGCTTAATGGAATTAAGGTGGGACCACGTAATTTATAGTATAATTGAATAGCCTAGTATTGATAATTGTCCAGAATCTCCGGGTCATATACCATGTATAGTGTAAGAAGAAATATTAACAGTCACTTGATACTTTCTGTTAAAAAAACAAAACAAACAGCCTCTAACTTTGAATAAACTTCACTTTTTGGTAGGTGGAGGTAATGGCTATTCCGCTGACAGAAAATACATCGACGATATTTGTCTTTCTTGCACTTATACCAAATTTCCAAAGAACATTGTTGGTGCTATTACAACATGAATGGGAAAATAATGTAAAGAAAGGATCCATTCGCAAATTTTCGGTATTGATGCAGCTTTGAACGCCTGTTGTGAATGGAAAAATTTACCATTCACTACCTGCGTTCAAAACCACATAAACGCAAAACATGTAGGGCAAATTTGGCATTCACTATCGGTGTTTGTTCAAAACAGCAATTTGTGATTTAGCATTGAGATACATTGTATGGACAACCTTATTTCTTGTTACTTTCTATGCAAAAGATGGACTATTTATTCAAATTTAAAATGTTGATGAACAAATAAGCCCGTGATTTTGTGGTCACAGGTCTGAAGTTTAGTTTTCAACAGTTTCATGACTTTGACTCCCTGATTTAGACCCTTGAGACCCCATTCTGTATTCCTATTTTGCATGCTTTGACAATGCTATGCTTTCAGAATTGCAAGAAATCTACTACCGCATGTTTCCCAGCCCGCAGACGCAGCTTTTTTCCTGAACATATAGAATATTTTTGCATGTCTGTTATTGCTGATGTGTGTTCAGACTCAGTTGTGTTGCTAGTTTTCTTTTGAGTTTTAAAACAGATTTTCTACAGAAAATAGGTTTTAATTTTAAGATTAAGGCACGTATGTTCAAAATACTTCTCTTTTTTAATATAGAAGTACCAAACATATAAACCATGAAAACCTATTAATGCACTTAAATATTCTTTTTAAGAAGTGTTAAGTGATTTTTGATTTACAATCTTAGATACCTGGATCCGTATCTTAACATACGAAGTTAAAATGGATTAATTTTTGAAACACTTTTTTTCATCATTTTAAGACATCTTCTTTCTGTTTTTAGCTCTACTGATCAGAGATCAGCAGAGCTTATGCCGTGGTGCGTCGTCCGTCCGTCCGTCCGTCTGTCTGTCCGTCTGTCCGTCTGTCCGTTAACTTTTATTTGTAGCGACTACTCCTCTGAAACTACTGGATGGATATACATAAAACTTTACAGAAATGTTGCCCATGAAGTCTAGTTGATCCTAGCAAAAATTCATGTTGATGTGAAATCCAAGATGGCCGCCAAAGCTAAAAATAGATTTTTTAAATTCAAGTTTGTAGCGACTACTTCTTGAAAACTATAAGTGATATTGATATGGGACTTTTTCTAAAATGATCAGCATGACATGATGTTGGTCCTTGTCGAAAATTGTTTTGATTTGACTTTAAACATGGCTGCCAGCGGCCATCTTTGTTTACATAGAGTTATATAATGAAAACTTGTAGCGACTACTCCTCTGAAACTACTTGCCGGATTTTCATGAAACTTCACAGGAATGTTGCTCTTGATGTCTAAATGATCCTAGCAAAATTTCAGGTCGGCCGGAAATTCAAGATGGCCGCCACGGCTAAAAATAAATTTTCAAAATACAAGTTTGTAGCGACTACTTCTTGAAAACTATAAGTGATATTGATATGGGACTTTTTCTAAAATGATCAGCATGACATGATGTTGGTCCTTATCAAAAATCGTTTTGATTCGACGTTAAACGTGGCTGCCAGCGGCCATCTTTGTTTACATAGAGTTATATAGTAAAAACTTGTAGCGACTACTCCTCTGAAACTACTTGGCGGATTTTCATGAAACTTTACAGGAATGTTGCTCTTAATGTCTAATTGATCCTAGCAAAATTTCAGATTGGCCAGAAATTCAAGATGGCTGCCACAGTTAAAAATAGATTTTTAAAAAATAAGTTTGTAGCGACTACTTCTTGAAAACTATAAGTGATATTGATACGGGACTTTTTCTAAAATGATCAGCATGACATGATGGTTATCGGAGTTGAACATTATTTTGATTCGACATTAAACATGGCTGCCAGTGACCATCTTTGTTTACATAGAGTTATATAATGAAAACTTGTAGCGACTACTCCTCTGAAACTACTTGACGGATTTTCATGAAACTTCACAGAAATGTTGCTCTTGATGTCTAATTGATCCTAGCAAAATTTCAGGTCGGCTGGAAATTCAAGATGGCCGCCATGGCTAAAAATAGATTTTCAAAATACAAGTTTGTAGCGACTACTTCTTGAAAACTATAAGTGATATTGATATGGGACTTTTTCTAAAGACATGATGTTGGTCCTTGTCGAAAATCGTTTTGATTCGACGTTAAACATGGCTGCCAGCGGCCATCTTTGTTTACATAGAGTTATATAATGAAAACTTGTAGCGACTACTCCTCTGAAACTACTCGACGGTTTTCATGAAACTTCACACGAATGTTGCTCTTGATGTCTTATTGATCCTAGCAAAATTTCAGGTCGGCCGGAAATTCAAGATAGCCGCCACGGCTAAAAATAGATTTTTAAAAAATAAGTTTGTAGCGACTACTTCTTGAAAACTATAAGAGATATTGATATGGGACTTTTTCTAAAATGATCAGCATGACATGATGTTGGTCCTTGTCGAAAATAGTTTTGATTCGACGTTAAACATGGCTGCCAGTGGCCATCTTTGTTTACATAGAGTTATATAATGAAAACTTGTAGCGACTACTCCTCTGAAACTACTTTACGGATTTTCATAAAACTTCACAGGAATGTTGCTCTTGATGTCTTATTGATCCTAGCAAAATTTCAGGTCGGCCGGAAAATCAAGATGGCCGCCACGGCTAAAAATAGATTTAAAAAAAATAAGATTGTAGCGACGACTTCTTGAAAACTTTAAGAGATATTGATATGGGACTTTTTATAAAATGATCAGCATGACATGATGGTTATCCGAGTTGAACATTATTTTGATTCGACGTTAAACATGGCTGCCAGTGGCCATCTTTGTTTACATAGAGTTATATAATGAAAACTTGTAGCGACTACTCCTCTGAAAGTACTTGACGGATTTTCATGAAACTTCACAGAAATGTTGCTCTTGATGTCTAATTGATCCTAGCAAAATTTCAGGTCTGCCGGAAATTCAAGATGGCCACTACAGCTAAAAATAGATTTTCAAAAATCAAGTTTGTAGTCACTACTTCCTGAAATCAAAATCAATCAGTAGAGCTTCAAGGTCATTGACCTCTTGTTTATAATACTATAGATTAGTAAACTCCACAGTTAAAACATTATCTTAAATATATGCTCTATAGTGAGGTTGAGAGGTTAATAATGATATTTGAAAATATTTAAAAATATTTAAATTTTGATTTTAGTAATATTTTCTACTTAAGTTGCTTTATGAATACAGGCCTAGAGAACTACACAGCCTTTATCATGGTTATAGAAAAAAAATCATTGAATGACAATTAGCTGTCTTAAGAGCATGACTGGTACACAGGTGTGTTATAAGTTACATAAACACCTGTCAGTTATAAGTCCAGATATACAATTATGTTGACATGGCTTTCCCCAGGAATTTTATAAGGAGTGTTGGCATTTTTTGCGGAAAAAGAGGGATGGGTGCGGAAAAGGGTGTGTTACCCCCTTCCTGCGTCAATTTTTTTTTTAAAAGCCAGTTGAAAAGAAGAGATTTGGCGTATATCTGGTATCATAAGGAAGAAATGAAATAATTAAAAAAAATCATATTTTATTATATTTTTTATTTCAAAATCTTTTAATAAAAAATGCTAGCAAATCACTTTCTGACAGAATAAAAGACATCTCATAGCACATAATATTATAATCACTGAAACAGTTTCTGACACAGAACAATCTATCATTTAACTTATATAGCAAATACAACGAAACGCTTTGTTATACTGATTTACACTTTATATACCGTAGTACACTGTTTGCTGTCCAGGCACTTTATTAAGTTTACAAAGCAGAATGCCTGGTCTTTTCCCCATACCATGTGTTTACAGTGGCCTCAAAGTTAAATTGTTCCAATAGCTCTCCCTCCATGGTTATGGCCAGCAGAGCATTAAACATTTTGTTGTTAAGGCTATTTCATAATTATTTAATAGAGAAATCATTATATAATTACAAAATCTTCACTGAACTGCAATAAGCAAACTGATGATTTCTCTTTAAAGTTCCCGAGAATATCGATTAATTAGCATACTTATCAAAATACTGATACACGATAAAAAATCAGTTAAATATGCTACCTTAATTATTTGATTGAGTTATTATTAAATAATTACAAAATATCTACCTCATTCATTATACTTACCTACCAAGCTGATGATTTAAATGTTGATTAGTGTTCTTAAAATCATTCTACTAATACACGATAAACGTTGAATTAAATTGTCTATTAAAACACGTCATTTATCCCCATGCGTTACAATTACCAATAAACGATACTGCTCTCCTTTAATCATGACCAATCATGACCAGATTGGTCAATAAACCAAATTTAAATAGTGGCACTCACTCCCCAATCATTTTTTTTTGCATATATACCCTGCTAGACATAACACAAGCTACGTGTATTTAGTACCACATGACCACCTTTACTTTATGCATCAACACGCATCATAGCTACAGGCATTTACACACAGGTAATCAGCTGTTTATTAAGGGAAAACTTGAAATGTTGATAGGATGAAGGGATAGCGGCGACTGATTTAAAGCATCGCGGCTACATTAAGGCGTGGCAGTAAGTCACTTTCTGATTTGAAGGCATCGCGGCACCGCCATGCCTTAAATGGCTGGGGAAAGCCCTGGTTAAAGATTTTGTAATTAAAATATTTTAATTTGTAATGGATATATTTTGTATTTCAATCAAGTATTGAATTTAACTGATTTAATTTTTTCTGATTGTTGAGAATATCTTTCATGTACACCACAAGATGAAAATGAAATATCTTAAGTTATCAGTATGGACTAAAAATAATCATCATGATCATGTTCTTGTCATTTAATTTGTTATTAAACTATAAAAATTGAAAAATACATCATCATTGTTTTAAACATGGGGTTATCATGTGACTAGAGCGATCTAATACCTGATGTAAAGTTTGTATTTAGTTAAACATACTGGAAGTACAGAAACATATTGGCCTAAGTTTTATAGTTTAAGATTTAACTTGAATGCATTTATTGGCCTTTAATAAATTAGTGACGCCAATAAAACTATTAAACACCTCTGAGTTTGGATGCACATTAGTCATGGTACGTTCTGCACCACATTTAATTTGATGAAAATATGCACATTTAAGTTTGTAAAATTAATATAACATAAAAAAATAGTACTTTGACTGCAACTTTTTTATTCTTAAATAAGTGTTTGGGCTGGGGGGTTTTTATCACTGAAATTTGCTGATCGTCAGATATATTTACATAATTTCAGTACAAATTAAAATTCATGATAAAACATATTTGGCTTTTTCATGTGTTGGTGTGCCTTAAAACCCAATTCAATTCAATTCAATTATATTTGGCTCAGGAAAGGGTGCCACAAGCAAATTTATTAAAAAGCCTTCTGTCATAAGAAAGTACTGATGATTTTGATAAATGTTCCCTAAAGCTTTAGGGATTGGGCATATATTTAAAGATATTGATGATATTTCAATGAACACCACATTTCTTGTTTGTGAGGGATGTTATCTGACAGCTTAAAGGTGCACTTTTTATACAAACTATACATATTTTTAGCATCCATTTTCTGTATAATCCTTTTACCCTTAACCCACTACATATATATAATGGATTGTTCTTTCTTTGAATTAAGACCATTCCATATATGTGACAAAGGGAAGTTTTGGGGAAATGACTGATCAGCAGCAGACATTGTAAACCCTGATCAGCCTGCGAGTTACTCGCAGGCTGATCTGGGTTTACAATGGAAGCAAAGGCTATTATAGTCGTTCTTAGTGGGTTAAGGGTTAATCATCGGACTTTGAAGATCTTCAAAAACAGGCTGAATAATTACGTTCTAGATATCTGTGTATGTAAAGTTCGATGTTAAAACTGACCTTTGTTATATAAAAAGCAGTATGGTGGTATTTGAAATAGAAGTTTCACCAAAAAATATGTTTTAATTGTGCATTTGTTATTAGTTCAGCCTATTTTATGAAGAAATCCATGAGGATGTTTTCCTGTACCGGCTGGTATTTACCTTTCAAATTAAATCTAACGACCCTGCTCTTTCCAGCTGTACATGGTGCGAACTATGTTAGAATCTCTTACCGATGACAAAAGCACAGGGAACAGGAAAAGTCTGAGACGTCAATTAGACGCGCATCATTTTAATGCCATAGACAATTTCCACAAAACCTCATTCTTTTGGAGTTACCAGCTAAACTTATCTGGTAAAATACTTGAACTTTTTAGTCGCCTTCAGTAATACAATACTGAACTTTTTCTTTATAATTTCTGTAGTTAAACACTGACATTTTAATAGTCAGTTTTATTGGTTATTAAAATGATATTGCTTAAATTTTAGTAAACTGTATTCAGTTTGGAAAATAAAGGAAATTTTAATCAACAAAAAACTTAAAATTAAGTAGTTTACTGTAAGAATATTTAAATTTTATTGGTAACTTACGTACTAAACTTTAGACTAATTCATCAATTTTACTCAACTGTGAACTTGAATAGGAAAACTACTATTAAATGTATATTAGTGATAAGGCTTCCAATGTTAAGTTTGTGAAATACAAATACTTCATCGTTAGTACAAAACAACTTGCACACAAGGGGAGAAAAAGGGAGACATATCCTATTGTCTTACCATTTCCCCTGAATTGCCTCTATAATAGTAAATGTAACCCTTTTCTTTCATAGATTTTCAAACACATTTAGAAAACCAAATCTTCATTTACTAGTGAGGTTTTTGAAAAGAAATTGTCTTATAGATTGGTGAAAACTGGGCGTGCAAGCGGCAACATTTTCTTTTTGTTACATGTTAGCATAACCATGTCCAGTCTTCACCAAACTTTAACAGCACCTTCTTCTCATGAAGCAATGACCTTACCCCAGAAAACTAGGTCACTGTTGCCTACTTTCTCCAAAACATTTGTTGGATTAAATGTTTTGTTTAAGTTTGCATTTTAAGTTTGTGTTAACCTTTCTGTTTAAGTTTCGTTTCTACTCAATAACTTTAGTAATGAGATATTGGCATGAAACATTCAGGATAGTTAGCTTATATGAAGAAGAAGCTTGGGGATTGCATTTTGGGGTCACTGGGTTCAAAGTCAAGGTCATTGTTACTGAAAATAGAAAAACGGTTTCCGTTCAGTAACTTCAGTTAGGAATGAGATATTTACATAAAACTTTCTGGATAGGTAGCTTATATAAAAAGCAAGCTTGGGATTGCATTTGGGGTTACTGGGGTCAAGGTCACTGTTATTAAAAATAGAAAAATGGTTTCTGCTCAATAACTTTAGTTAGGAATGAGATATTGGCATGAAACGTTATGGTTAGGTAGATGATATGAACAGGCAGCTTAGGAATGCATTTGGGTTCACTGGTGTCAAATTCACTAATACTAAAAATTGAAAAAGGGTTTCGGAATATTTTCAGAATTAGCCCTCTTGAATATTTTCATCGTCGGGTTTCTTTACTTAGAATTTGCTTTAATTTTACGTCCAGTTTGTCAATAACTTAAAAAAAAAGTTGTATCACAAATACATTATGTTGAAAAGAAACTTAAATCTGTTGTGAACATATTGCCTACACTATTCAAATGACTCATCTTTCACATTGTGGAAAACCTGGCTTTAAAGCCAACAGGCGTTTCTCTTGTACATTTATTTGATAGCAAAAACATAAAACTTGTGGTAAGACTTAATATAAATATTTAGCTCTTTCTTTACAGGCTATGCTATTAACTAAGTAATAAAAAGCTAAAAAGTATTTATCATTACTTTAAAAGTACACTGCATGCAATCTCTTGTAAAATAGCAATATCTTAAATATTACATTTTGGATATAAAATTTGATTTCTTACATAACACTTGCTTTACTACTTGACTTTGTATAGCTAAGCTACTACCAGCTGTAACAAACTTTAAATCCAGGGAAGATTGTTTTAAATAAACATGACCTTTTTAATTTGTTCACCCCTATAAAGTATTTAGTATGACCTAACTTAAAGGAGGATAGAGGGATAACAAAGTTGAGTTTATATCAAAATAATTAATGGTTCAACTAATTTAAAAGGGAAAAACACTTACAAATTCCTAGTAGAGCAGTAGTTTAACTCTATGTAAAACAATTCTGTTGTACTAATTTGGATCGCCATCTGTAACACGTAGATGCTGTTTTTCTTGTTGCAGAATCTTTACACAACTGTTGTAATCTGTCACAACTTTGGTTTAGAGAGTTCTTCCTTGAGATGACCATGGGGCGCAGAATACAGGTAAAGTTAATACACATTTGATTTGAAAGATGTTATGTACATGTAGACCTAACGGTGGAGCATAGAATTAAATAGAGAATATTATGTCAGTGCCTTTTACTATCAAGTTTATTAGGGAGGCTTAGAAAACGAAGAATGGCGAGGCTGTGCCGAGCCATTCTGCATTTTCATGCCGAGCCTAATAAACTTGATAGTAAAAGGCACTGATATAATATTCTGTTTATCATGTAGATTATCCATATTTTCTGTATGAATTACTATTATTACCTATTTCTCAGAATAGTACGCTTATCGAGGACGTCGCCATGTTGTTGTTTTTTGTTTGTTTTATGACGTCAGGCAAAGTTACGTGCATGACATCAGATAACGTTACGTACAATAAACGCCGAGGGATTCCGCATTGATTTGCTCTATTGGTCAGTGTCTAATTAAAGCCAAATTTAATAGGTCACCCCTTTATTAGGCAGAAAAGTTCATATCTGCATGATAAATGTTGTTAATGGCTCATCAACACATTATATTATTTTGAGCCACCCTAAAGACAGGGAGAGGATATAGGAATCCGGGAACTCTGCCTTACCTTGTTTTCAAAAAGGTTCCTATAGTTTCTTAATGTTCTGGGTTGATAGACTTCATGCATGGGACTGTCCGGTTTATGCCCACATCCAGCAGACAAGGCTTAAAACCTTCTCGGAGGATGAACTGATACATAGGATTGCATGGTTTATGTGCCCGTTCGATGCTAAGGGAAGTGTTTTGCCTAAGGATATACCAGCATGACCAAAGACAACCCAGTGCAGCTAGTAAGATGAAAAACCCATGGTCTCGGGATTCACAGCTGGTTCAGTGCGCATGATTACTGGCCAGACAATCAATCAGAAATAGTTATGAATGACTCTTGCATTCATTTGCAAGGAAGAAACTGTTTAAACACCGTATATTACTGTGTTTAATGGAGAGTTTATTCTCCTTGCTCATATAATATCATTAATTGTTATAATACATAAAGGAGATCACCATAATTCATTTCAGTTTCCCATTGAGATGTCCATGCCCTGGATACTTACAGACCACATTCTGGAAACCAAAGAACCATCTATGATGGAGTGAGTAGACTTTATGAGATATTGTTTAAAAAAACATGATTGTTTTTAGCTCGACTGATCAGCAGAGCTTATGCCCTGGTGCGTTGTCGGCAATCCGTCCGTCCGTAAATTTTTTCTTGTGGCAACTACTCCTCTGAAACTACTTGACGGATTTTCATGAAACTCCACAGGAATGTTTCTCTTGATGTCTAGTTGATCCTAGCAAAATTCAGGTCGGCCATAAATTCAAGATGGCTGCCACAGCTAAAAATAGATTTTTGAAATGCGATTTTGTGTCGACTACTTCTCAAAAAGCATTAGTGATATTGATTTGGAACCTTTACCAAAATGATAACCACGACATGTAGTTGGTCCTAACCAAAGTTCATTTTGATTGGATTTCAAATAGATTTAAAAAATGCGACTTTGTGGCGACTACTTCTCAAAACCGTAAGTCATATTGAATTGGAACCTTTACCAAAATGACTGGCACGACATCTTGCAGGCTGATGAGGGTCTCGGTGCTCATTAGTCATTTGACAGAAACTTCCCTTTGTACTATAATTGGACTGGTCCAAATGCAAAGAAAGGACAGTCCATTATACATAAATAGTGGGGTAAGGATAAAGTCTGCTATATTTATGAATATATCCATATGGATCATTCCATTTATGTTACAAAAGGGTGATTTGGAGCAGCTGTTGAGCAGCAAATAGAACATACTAAGGTTGATGACTAAATTTTATTTTTATTTTATGATTTTACAATTATTTAAACAATTTCAGTAACTAAACCGTTTTACACACGCTTCTTTCCTAGTCACGATGACGTAACGAAACGTTACATGACGTCACTTTTTTAAAAACCATTATTTCAACATCATAGAAAGAAAGTAATCACATTTAACAGTACAACAGTAGGAATATATACCGTTACCGTGCATGCATTTGTGTTGGTTGTACATGAAAAAAGTACAGCTACTGTGGAAATAAAACTCGATATTCCACAGTGTGGAATAACACTTTTATTCCACTGATAAAACACAGTATTTCATTGATTATCATAAAATAAATCATAATATTTAGGAATACAGGAACGTTTCTCTTGATATCTAGTTGGTCCTAAGTAAAAATCAGGTTGGCCTTAAATTCAAGATGGCCACCATGGCTAAAAATAGATTTAATATACAATTATAATACAAAACTTTACAGGAATGTTGGTCTTGATGTCTAATTAGTCCCAAGTAAAAATTTGGTTGGTCGGAAACTCAAGATGGCTGCCACAGCTTACATGCAAGTTTGAGGCAACTACTTTTCAAAAACTATAAGTGGTATTGATTTGGAACCTTTACTAAATGACTGGCATGACATGTAGTTGGTCCTAAACAAAATTCATTTTATTCCATGTCAAACATGGCCGCCAGCGGCCATCTTAATTTCTATAGAGTGATATAGGAAAAACTTGTGGCGACTACTCTGAAAGTGTTGGTCTTATATCCATAAAACTTCACAGGTTCCCATGGCTGATCTGGCTATCAAAATCTATCAGTAGAGCTTCAAGGTCATCGACCTCTTGTTTTATCAACCAAGATGTCAGCCCGAGATAACCAGATTCAGCCCGAAACCGAAGTTGTAAGACTGAGGGCTGATATCTAGGTTGTTAATAATCTAACCAGCTTATACTCTGACAATGACGTTGTCACTACCAGTCTGGTAAAGTAGCTGAGCGAGCTTACGCAACATATTATTTTACTAGAAACCTGTATCAGACTGGGTCGTAACTGAAGTGAAATAAAAAGGCAAAACTTAGACAGACATTTAGCATCTTATTAATAAATTTTATAATTGAGTAAAACTTTCTTCCGTTTTGGTAAAGCTTGGAAACTAATTCATTATTTGAGGTAAAGTTAATACCATTTTAATTTTTGTTGAGAAGATAATGATAAGTTTGATAAAAAAAGTCTATAATTTAAAGCTAGGTTATGATACAGTGTTGTGTACTATATTCGTACCTTTCATGAGGAAGCTATCCAGCTGGCTTGCGTAACATCGGTTCTACCTGGGTGCCTGCCTGGAGGGGCTCATGGGGGTCTTCCTCCACCAATGAAAGCTGGAAAAGTCTCCATATGACCTTAGCTGTTGGTGCGACTATACCTTTTAGGCCTAAATTAGACACGGTCATGATACATCTGTTCCATCACCCTCTATGAAACAATAAAATGGAAACATTTTCCTAGTGATTATGAGTTTTCTTTTATGGAGACCTGTGTTAGTAGAACCCTTGGACATTATCGGATGGCCACCACAGCAACTGATACAAAAGGACCTGTGTTATAAATAATTGGAAGAGAATTAATGCATACTAGGAATTCATTATTTTTTCCAGATATGTATTGTACCCACTAGACCTGTACAATGACAGCGCCCACTACGCCCTCACCTTGTTTCACCAGCAGTTCCTCTATGATGAAGTAGAAGCAGAGGTAGGCATTCTGAATTGATGAAAAATTGATAGTTAATTGATAATGATTAATTGATAGTTAATTGATTGTTAATTTATAGGTAATTGATTGTTAATTGATAGTTAATTGATAGTTTTGTCGTTCAGTTACTAGTTTTGTTTGTTTAATTGTATGGTGTGTTGTCATTTTCAGCCTATGTAAGGTTATATATGACAGTCGATTTTTTGTGGTGGAGGCAGACCACCCACTTTTCCTGGGTAGAACCAGTACTGTACACTTCCCGCCATCCGTAAAAATCTACACTTCCTCATAAGTCGAGCTCTGAGTGGGATTCGAACCCATTCAGTTATTAGCTCTGTCATCTATTGTCCATGGTTCATGTACCCACAATCACTGGGGATGTGATTATGTGTATTTTAGAGCTGTTTGTGGGACTGTGTGCTTTTCTTAAAGGTGTAAAACTCTATTTTACTTTATGTCTTGTTAAACGCAGAGGTCATATTGAGATGGGAACCAGGATTTGTAGTCTCATCTGAAACACAGGTGAAGCAGGGAATCAAACATGCTTATCACTGGATTGTTGTGTGTGACCTCTTTACTTATGAAGTGAAAAAAACACTTGAACATTTTTCTTGTCTCGCTTCTAAGGTGGCGAGAAGCATCAACATTTACATTAAAGTTTTGCCTTAAACTTTTTCACATTGTAACATGTCATTAACATGATTGTAATATTCAAATTCATTCAAACATTGCATATGTCTTTAGTATCATCAAGGCCACTGAGACACTCAAGTTCCTTAACTCTGTATTGGATTTTAGTAAAATTATGGCCCTTATAGGGGAGACACTTATTGCGGATGGGCAGACTTTTTTGTATATACATTTTAACAATGCTGGTTCATTAGGGATTTTTTTGTTCGATTGTGTGGACCAAATAAGAGACTTAGTATAAACTGAAATCTTCTCAGATGCTCTGTACAGAATAAGAGTACATAAAACAATTACAAACATTGAACAATCTTTTCCATTTAAATATACCCTTGAATATTGAAAGTTTGTGCACCTAAGCGGTCACGCAACTGCTGCTTATCAACATGATAATAAAATATTGAAAAATGTTACTTAACTTTTACAGCGATTCTTTATCTTCTATTTTAAAACAATTTTATACTTATTACCTTACTTCAGTGATTGTATCTGGGGCATTTAATTTGCTGATTAAAATAGCAAGTTGAAAACATTCACACTTATTCTAAAGCAAGTGGCTAAAAATATTAAATTTTATCCCTGAGCACAAGAAAATGAATGTTATATTTTCTTGCAAAATAAAGATTGGCATTTATACATATCTGCTTTACTGTTTCATAATGTCATTTGGTAAGATATATCCTGGAACTAATTTGGTAGATAGACAGTTTATACATTAGAGACTGTTTACTTTGGTTAAATTTCACATCTTCATAGTTTTGCATTTTCAGTGCATACCAAGATCTATCTAATAGTATGTATAAGGTTATGCTTCTGTGTTGTGTTTCAGGTGAACTTGTGTTTTGATCAGTTTGTATACAAACTCAGTGACCAAATATTTGCCTACTACAAACATCTTGCTGGAAGGTAGGTTTCTATTGTCAGGGAGTTTTGAGCTAAAGTGTTTTATTTTATTTTCTGATGCTATTTAAATAATACATCAATAAATAACATATCACGAAAACAGGCATTTATAGATAAAGATACAGTACACTTTAACATCAATTGAGAAATAAAAACATGTATATTTTCAATGCAATTTCTACGCCATTATTTATTTAATGCAGGGGTCTGGAAATATTTTGAAAATCCACTTGCCCAGGGCAAGTAGATTTTCAAAATCCACTTGCCCTGCCCAAAATGTCACTTGCCCCAATTTCAAAAATCACTTGCCCTAAAATTAAGCTACGTCGAAACCGCACTCTAAGTTAAATCCTTTTCTCTCACTGTTTTTTTTTGTCATAATTTTTTACATAATTTCATTGTAAAATTAATGATTTAAATTATGAAGGATCAGAGCTATAGGTTGTTACCATTGTGCACATATCAGTGTTTTCCTCCATCGGTGGGAGAGCGGGAGTGGGATGTCAGTGGGGATACCCCGAGGATATAACATCACTGATGAACCTGATACCAAACTGGTAGACTCTAATGCCTATGGAATTAAGATGTACAAGATGCTTGCTCCTAGTGCAGTAATTACAAAAAGGGCAGGCAGATAACAAAAAAAAAAGATGCATTAGGTCGAACAAAACTTTTACTTTTGTTATAGACTAGACCAGATAAACAGAATGAAAAGAATGATGCATAAGGTCAAACAGAATTGTTTTCCTACTTTCACTTTCGTTATATAATATAATTCATGTAGATAAATCTTATGTGTTGGAAATTATTAGCACGGTTTATGCCTAAATCTGACTGGTACTGTAGTTGTTTTTCTGTTAATATCTTTTGAGATGCCAAATTGCAATTCTTCGAATAATTATCGAAATTAGCCAAGGTCGAATCACATCTTGGATACAATGGCAAACTTGAAGTTCAAAACAAAAACACGCCATTCCGTCATTGATCTCGGATTCATTCAAAACAAACATGGCATTTTGAAATAAAAACAGATGCACACCTATTCATTACGACATGCGTTGATAGCGACATGCGTCGATAGTCTCTTTGCTCATCAAACAACGCCGTCAAATTGCCATAATCGTTTAATTGCCCTACTTGTTTACAAATTGGTTTTATTGATTCGCCATTGTTTCACTTTACCACGTGGTAGTGAACGGGAGTTGTTTCATTGGCTGATAAAAATACATCGGTTATTTGATTGGATAATATGGATACAGTACTAGCATACTGACGTCATTTCGAATTTTTCAAATTCATAGTATGATACTAGTATCGATCGAGGGCGAGAATGACAGTACTAGGTCAAGTCTTGCGTCATGATTTTTCCTATTGAACAGAATATTACCTACGACACACCGACCGACATACAAAGCGACAACATCATCTCAATAACTGATTTACACACTGATGTGTATTTCACACTAAACTGGTGCGTGACTTAATTACTTCCTGCATAGAGGGGCTCATTACGGGGGTATATTTCACACGGTATACGAATTCTTAAGACCGCGCGTCTTCAATTAAAGATTGGCACCCCAAGCGTTCCTCGCCAAATCAAATTCTGATAAACTGTCAAGTGGGAGGGATTAAACAATAACGAACAACACAGGTTAGTTTTATGACACTTATCAGTAATTGCTCGCGGCGAAAGCGACAGGTGGTTAATTACTACGCAATTATTGGCAAACTTCACAGGCAAATTTTCCCTTGATTTTTATCTAATAATGAAACGTCCATCGGGCAAGTGACGGACAACAAGATTTACGAAGGTCACCTGCCCGCACCCAAAATCCACTTGCCCGGGGCGTCGGCAACCATATTTCCGGAGCCCTGTAATGTCTTCGGTCTGGGGTCATATAGTTTGGACTGTCCATCCTTCTTTTTCGAAACTTTACGTTTAAAGATGTAAAACCAGCAGACGGATTTGGATCTCCCTTTTGTTAAAAATGCTTATCATATCAAGACCATGTGTTTCACTCTTGGGCAGCTCTAAATAACCTATGTGCTGATGAGCCTTTATGTTTGATGACAAAGTCTAGTTGTATTCAACAGGATTTCCTCTACATTATTTGTCTATAATATATATTTTTCTCCGTTCAGTATTATGCTAGACAAGAGGTTTCGTGCAGAGTGTGCTAACGCAGGTATCAACATCAGTTACCCAACCGCCAACAGGTATGAGACCCTGATGAAGCAGCGGCACGTGCAGGTGTTAGGGAGATCCATAGATCTGAATCGTCTGATTGGTCAGCGGATCAATGCAGCGCTACAGAAGTCGCTAGACGTGGCCATCTCCAGATTCGAGGGAGGAGATATAACGGGCATTGTGGTAGGTGTATACATATGTAGCATTGTCTTTTAATGAGCATATATATTAAATAATCAAAGGAATAGTGCAATTATAGCAGAAATTGATCTTAAGTACAGCTCCACATATCTGTCTGTGAATCAATTTATCGGACATATTTGTACATTTTTCTAGCCTTGCCTTAACTGTGCCAATAGATTTTCATGGATTCGCCAACACTGAAGGCTCTTAATCTAGACTTAATATGATAACAGATGTAATAAGTAGAGCCCAACGTCCGATTATAAAGCTGTTACATGAGGTCAATCAATACTCCCTAAATACACATTACCTAATGTTTACCTAATGTTTGAGACTCGTTCTAATACTCTTCATTGTATGCATTAAAAACAATTCTGCAGTAGAGTTTCTATTCTGGAACTCTTGTCAATGTTTGGTAGGTGGGTTGGTTATGTGATTAGGTTACTTCTGGTTTGAGTTTCGCATGTAAAAACACTGACCTTGACTTTTAACTCCCACTGTTCGTCCATTGAGAAAGTGTCGATTCTTACGAATGACGGAAGTTATACAGTACTGGTTTCACCACAAAAAATCTGAAAAAAATGACGTTAAACACCAAACAAACATCATCCATGGAATATTAACATTAATCAGGCACTCAGAGGCATTTAAGAAAGCCAGAGGGATAATTCTTATTAGTAGTAATGTGTTTCAAGATTTCCCTGTCACCACTCCCTCTCACTGGGAATGGCTTTGAATAATTTGTGGCTGATTTTTAACCAGGTTTTCCTTGGAAAACTCTGGTTATTAGATTGGGGTATGTCGCTTGGTGGGCGGGCGTGCTTGCGTGCCGCGTCAACTCTTAGTTTCCCCTCAATAACTTTGTTAGGAATGAGGTATTGCGATGAAACTTGCAGGCTAGGTAGCTTATGTGGAAAGGAAGCTCGAGATTGCATTTGGGGTCAAGGTCACTGTTACTAAAAATAGAAAAACGGTTTCCGCTCAATAACTTTTGTTAAGAATGAGATATTGCGATAAACTTGCAGGGTAGGTAGCTTGTATAGAAAGGAAGCTTGAGATTGCATTTGAAGTCACTGGGGTCAAGGTCAAGGTCATTGTTATTAAAAATAGAAACACAGTTTCCGCTCAATAACTTTTGTTAGGATTGAGCTATCTTGCAGGGTATGTAGCTTATATGGAAAGGAAGCTTGAAATTGCATTTGGGTTTTCTGTGATCCAAGTCAAGGCCACTGTTACTAAAAATAGAAACCGTTTCTGCTCAATATCTAAAGTAAGGAATGAGATATTACAATTAAACTTGCTATGTAGGTAGCTTATATCAAAGAGAAGTTTGGGCTTACTTTCAGTTGGGAATGAGATATTGCTGTGTATGTACCTTTTATGGAAAGGAAGTTTGGGATTGCATTCGGAGTCACTGGTGTCAAGGTCATTGTTATTTAAAATAGAAAAAAACATATCCGCTCAATTACTTAACTAAGGAATGAGATATTTCAACGAAACTTGCTGTGTATATAGCTTATATTTGCCTTACTAACAAATCTTTTCTTTCTTTACAGTCCTCATTTACTGTGTATGCATTTATGTATGTGATTCACATGTCATTCTATTTATTCTGTATTGTACACTGTTTATATCACTTTAATACAAGAACTTCAACAACTTCATTTATGTAATTTGCTCTTTTTTTTTTGCAGAAAAAAACTTCCGTTACATCATTTTCATCTTACCAGTGGTGTAATAAAATTTCAAATGAAAAAACCTGGTTTTCATGGAATTTCCACGTTTCTTGTCTAAACACTTAAATTTTAAATGTCCATATTAACAATCTATTGCAGGAGCTGGAGGGGTTGATAGAGTGTAATCGCCTCACACACAAGTTGATGGAGGAGTTCCTGACCTTGAATGAGTTTGATGCCATGCTAAGGGAGGCTAATCACAATGTGTCAGCTCCATATGGGAGGATAACTCTGCATGTGTTCTGGGAACTCAATTACGACTTCCTACCCAACTACTGCTATAACGCTGCCACAAACAGGTAATGACTATCTCTCATGAGGAATACTGTTGATCATTAATTATCTCCCCTATATGGGAGGATAACTCCGCATGTGTTCTGGGAACTCAATTATGACACTGCCTTACTACTGCTATAATGCTGCCACGAACAGGTAATGACTATCATGTAAGGAATACTGTTCACAATTAATTATCTCCCCTATATGGGAGGATAACTCTGCATGTGTTCTGGGAACTCAATTACGACTTCCTAACTACTGCTATAACACTGCCACAAACAGGTAATTACTATCTCTCATGTGAGGAATACAGTTCACAATTATCTCCCGTATATGGGAGATAACTACGTGTTCTGGGAATGCAACTTTGACTTCCTACCTGTAATACTTTATTAAGAATATTATGTCAGTGCCTTTTTCTAGAAAGTTCATTAGGCTTGTCGTGATATTAAACGCAGAATTTGTTTTCTAAATCTCAACAAATGAACTCGATAGTTCTGCACGAAAACATAGTACAAGGCACTGGCATAATATTCTCTATTTCACAGGTATTTATGACTATATTGCATACAAGGGATATCATGTGTTCAGAGAAGTTAGTTTTGTCTTAATACCTTACTACTGCTACATGCAGTCACTAACAATTAACTGTTTGTTTGTTTGAACTGTTTATAGCATTTATAACTACCAGTAATGTCTATTTCCTGTAACTATTCAGAATTTAAAAGTTGAGTCAACAATAGCTTGGGAGTAAAATATATTAGGTAGCTAGCCATGTGTAATTTGTAATAAGCAATGAAAACATAAAAGATACATCTTTCTTGAACGATACATTCTTTACGTAAAATATGTCAAGATTTTATATACATTTACTTCTAAAAATAGGAAAAGTGTAAACACAGAAGCAACTAAAGTTGTTACTAAAACAAAGATAACAGATATGAGATAATAAAATAAATTCTGCTTGAAAAGCTCACCTTTTAGAATTATTAACCGTTTCTTGTTTGCTACAGATTTGTGAAGACGAAGCTCGTGTTTGTGGAGCCGAGCCAGAGAGACAAACCACCAAATCCATCTCATCCATACATTTGGGGAACAAAGGTAAAATGTGGCCATAAATGCACCCATACAACAATAGGATCTTTCATCAGTATGGGGTTTTGAGCAGTGTGGGCAATATAAATTCTTCAATCAGTCTGTTTTTTTACGATTGACGAATGTCGTTGGGCGGCGGGTAAGCTGCATCCATTTTTGGTTAAAAAGTTTGTCTGAGTTTTAATATCCAAAATATATTAATTGAATACTAATCAAAGAATTGATTTGATATGTGTACAGTTGTAAAATATGATCATTCGCTATCGAACAATGCCAATGTTTCCATGACCTTAACCTTCAAGGTCACACTTGATTGTAAAGGTCAGCCTTTGGTTAAGAAGTTTTTTCAGAGTTTCTCCAACACATCACAATTAAATACTGTCTAACAAATCGGTTTGCTACTTGCACAGTTGTTACCTATGATCATTTTCATGTCATAGTCATTGAATAACACACAGAAAATATAAAGGTTTACATGGAATTTCCTTGTTCTTCCTATCATAGTCTGTAGCAGCTGTTTAGCTGAATATTCATGATAAGATGTTCTAGGGGTTTGGTAATCTTACAGTAAATGTTACTGGAATGTAAAGAGTATGCAGAGACAACAGATTTTCTTGCATACCCGATAAGGTTATACACGTTTTACATGGGTGATGGAAAGCCTGATCTTATACATACGGGAGGATAAAAGTCGCGCGCTGATGTCAACAATGACAGTTGCATGACATCATTGTGTCAATAAACATGCAAAAAACATTAGTTGGCTACGTCAGTTCACAGAATGTAAATGATATGCAAGAACAAGAATCAATCATGTGTATCCGTTTCAGATAGGGAATTCCAACACCCGGTACACCGGTAACTGTTTATTAAAATCGGAACCTCGACAAAGCCTCAGTTCCGATAAAAACATTTATACTTCGTGTTGGAATTTCCGATCTTTACCGGATACCCATGAAAGATTCTTATAGTCTCCAATCACAAGAAGAAGGATGTTAAGCTAAATATTTGCTATTATTTTAATGTGGGCCCCACTAGTAGTGTTGTTATAATTGAATAATTACTACTGATTAACATTACGTGGTCCCGCCTTAATTCCATTAAGCGATAGGAAAGCTTATATCAGCAGGATTTTATAACGGATAGTTGGACAATAAAACATATTTAAAAACATTTTTTACTGAAAAAAATGCGATAGCCTGTTTAAAATTACCTATTAAATGTTTTAATTTTACAATATGCAAACTTGTTAAGCCTAAATTAAAGTTTTATTTCATACCCCAGCCAACCCCGTTTTCACTTCTTGGAGAAGGGGTTGGATGGGGTATGAAAGTTAATACTCGGACCACGTAATGACTTATGTTTACCTACCCTTCTGCTGGGTTTAATATTTTCGAGGAACAAACATTACTTCCTCCTTCGTATCGAGAGGAGAATGTGAAACTGTTATAACTGTATATAAATAAAGTACAAGATACAAAAGTCTCGCGTTACGGCCTCAGTATGTATTTTATGATATTGTAACTTAAACATTTTAATAGAGCTGGTCAAATACTATTGCTGTTAATCAAAGTCAGCTTCATGTTCGTCATCCATTGTTGTTGTTGTTGTTCCAGCATTTAACCACATCATTCAGCTCTATCTATGGCCAGTACGCGGGTTTTGTGGGCACACCTCACTTTCGTGTGAGCTGTCGTCTCCTCGGTTACCAGGGTATAGCTGTCGTCGTTGAGGAGCTACTTAAGGTTGTCTCGGAACAAGTGAGTAAAACTGAGTACCTTAAACATGCATATACATTTAAAAAATAATGGCTAGACTGCAGTAAGTATCTCTGACGGCCAAAACAATTGCGTCCAAAAATAAATGTATTATTATTGCCAAAGCAATAGTCAAAGAGTAAACGATTCTCCCATTGGCAACCATGTCAATTTACCATGTGTCACCGATGATGCATATGGGTTCGAACATTACAATAATTATTAATGATCATTCAGCAAAATGGCAAGGCTAGTTAAAGCTGCGATTTTTATACTTAAAAACTGAACATTGTCCAGACTATTTCTCCTGAACTGCCTGATTTCAAAGAAACATTGTAGGGATTATCATTATCAAGCCTAGTTGCACATTTCATCGCCATGTTCCGGTTGAATGACATTAGGCGGAGTTATGGCCCCTTATACAGAAACTTTGTCCAGAGTAGTTTTCGTGAACCTCGGATGGATTTCATTGAAATTTGGCAGGGATGATCAGTACCAAGCCTAGTTATGCATGTCATTGTTGTGTTGGGGTTGAATGTTTTTTGGTGGATTTGTGGCCCTTTCAAGGTTTTAATAAACAAACTGGTCGGATTTCAATGAAACCTGGTTGTGCATATTGGTATCTTGTTCCGATTGAATGATTTTTGGCAGAATTATTGCCCTTTAAAGTTTTTAATATACACACTTTGTCTGGACTAGTTCTCCTGAACATCTGGCCGGATTTCAATAAAACTTGTTTGGGATGATCAATACCAAGCCTAGTTGCGCATATCGTCTTCCAGTCAAATAATTTTTGGCCCTGGTTTTTAGTAAAAACAACCTCTTGTTATTATTATTATTATTATTGTAATTACCATTCAGTTACCCATATTTCCCCTCACAGTTGAAGGGACCACTGTTGAAGTACACAGCAACCTTGATGAAGGTGATGCCCACCAACTGTCGTCTGCTCAGATATGACTATGGATCTCCAGGTAAACTTGTAGTCCTTAATGACACCTGGCAAATGTATTTTTAGAATTTAAAGAGATGGAATTTTAGTGTTGAAAGTTCTGCTGAAATATGTATTGTTTCAAAAGTGACTGAGCTAAGTTATTACAAAATAGACATGAAATGTGTGCCTGATGGAAAAACCTGTTATTATTACTTAAACTTTATTAAAAAAATAATCTGTTCTGTGTATTGGCAGGTGTGATGGGATACTACCAGGCGCAGCTGTCTGATCTCATACAATACCCAGATATGAGAACAGAGGTGTTTCAAATATTCCGCGAGGTTGGCAATGCCATACTCTTCTGTATGCTGATTGAACAAGCGCTGGTACGTGGAAAATAACTTCAGATCTTGTTTAAAGTGCTCATAGTACCATGTATTCACATTAACTACAAATAAATTTCAGGAATCTAGTTGAAACTTCCATTAAAGATAGTATTTTGTTGTTGCATGGAGTTGACAATAGGAAAATAATTGCACAAACTGTATATTAAATACCAGTTTGATATTAATAAGACAGGAGGTCAAAACGTATGGGTTTCTTAAATGCACACTGCAATTTATTTTCATATCCTTTGAGTTGTTTATATTGTATTCAAGGAATAAATTATTAAAACTTCAAAACTTACTTTCTTTGTACTGATTATATTTTGTTAGCATGTTACTATTGAACTTACCCTAGTACTGTGTTTAGAGAATCTTTTCTGAATATTTCCAGACCCAAGAGGAAGTGTGCGATCTGAAACATGCAGCTCCGTTCCAGAACATTATACCAAAACCATTTATCCCTGTCAAAGGTATGGTGTGGACTTATTGACCACATTAACCTGAGTAATACAGAAATTACTGATTAGTTACGACTACACGATTTGTCACATACATGGTTTCTTGTCTGCGTTCCATCCTGTTTTTGCGCCAGCTTGTTGGCTATGGAATCGCTATCCGTAATGAAATAACCACTTACGACCATTCATTTTCTTGATTAGACAATTTTAAATTCAATAGCATTCATTTTAAATCAAGTTACAGACATGACCACATCAGAATGGACTGCATTAACTATTTAATAATAACTTTATTTTTTTCTTCCTGGAAAACAGCTTAGTGAGTGAGCTGAAGTTTACAGTTCGACAAAGTCATTGCTGAAGTATATGAAAACAGAATAAAAAATGTGTGTTTTCATATCACACCCTAAATCAGGCCCTAAACTTATATCAGCCATCGAGCTAAAGCTCTCGGGCTGATATGGCGTCTCAGGCGTGATAAAATGATAGGTTTTGATATGAAAATACCCATTTAATATTCCCTATATATAAAACTATTCCGGGAATGTTAATGCGAAGAAAGGGTTGTTGGGGTTAGAGGTCCAGCACACTTTTAAAAAGGGTTTGGGAAGACCTTCATCCACCACATCATACATAAGTTATATCAAACACAATGTAATGTGACAAAAAAATATAGACTATATTAAACAGAGGTGTAACCAACTTCTATAGGTATTCACTTTCATAACTTCAGCTCAATATAGTGCAACTTAGAAAAAAACAACCTTTATTTTATAATAATTAAATTATCACCGAAAAACTTAAAAATCTCCGACAAACCTTTAAAAAAATACAATTGTCACATACAAAAGTTTAAAAAACCTAAAAAAAAAATAATAATATAATATAACTAATAAGATTAATAATAATAATTATCTCTGACAAAACATAAAAAACATTACCATGTCGTCATTGCCATGTATTCCCCAACGAAAGTTCATAACAGAAACTAAAATACATGTTGATGTTAAATTACTTCACTTTGTAGAAGGCGAGAGCAGGAAGGAGAAGGAGCAGGAACTGAAGCTGATGATGAAGAAACTGGAGGGTAGATACGCTGCACTGCAGGTTGTACCGGTCATCACCAAACTTGGTAATCAAAAGGTAAGTCAGAGTAGATTCGCTGCACTGCAGGTTGTACCGTTCATCACCAAACTTGGTAATCAAAAGGTAAGTCAGAGTAGATACGCCTCACTGCAGGTTGTACCTGTCATCACCAAACTTGGTGATCAAAAAGTAAAGTCAGAGTAGAGATGCTGAACTGCAGGTTGTACCTGTCATTGCTAAACTTGGTAATCAAAAGGTATGTCAGAATTCTCTCTCAATTATGCACCTATCAGTAATTTCCCCCGCCTGGGTTGGGGTAGGGCAGCAATGGGCTGACCCAAGGAGAATCAATTTATTGTTCTATCCCCACCATAGGAGAAACATGTATAGGGTAATCCTCAATATTGGTATTATACCAGTTCTGTCTGAAGTCCCGACCCCATTGTCAACATTGTTGGTCTAAATCGGCTTTTCCGTGCAATATCTGTACCAATCTAAGGAAGGAAATTATGTTAAAGGGGATGGTGGGGGAGTGGGTTTCAGGGGGTGTTTTCGATATTTCTTCCAGGAGGGTTTGGGGTATCAGGGCTCCAAGAAAAGGATAGCCTGACGCTCGGGGCTACTCCAATCTGGATCCGGGCTACTCTCGCTTTTAAAAATGGTTGCCCGTCGGGCTAGTCTAAAAAATCTCGGAACAATCAAACTTTTCAATACACATAATTCTTCCTATAATATGACATATACCCGCGGGGTTGTTAACCAGGGACCGTTAACCAGCGGACGGTCACTAATTAGTCGTGTGATTTCAATTGTCGCTAATCCTTGTTTATTCCGGCTTTTGATCAGAATCCCCGAGGCGCACAATCATCAGTGTGCAGTAGGACAGTCGCGAGTATTCAGTTTTGATTGGTCGGTGGGTAATTACCTCATGCGGTTATTTTTAAGCAATGGATTTGATTGGCCAAAAAATAATTGTCAGTGTAGCTTCCCTGGAGATGGGTGTCGTAATTGATTTGTTGTTTTAACGATTATCGGATTACAGTAGCAATCAAAAGCAATCGTTATAAAAGCGTTCCATTGTCCGACTTTACTGTTAACACAACCGACTGCTGTCTGCTAATGGGGAAACGCAGTTGCTGTTTGATGTCTTGCCGAAGCTGTTCGCAGTTTGACGGATGGGGTATTGAGACGTCGCCAATTACAAAGAAAAATAATAATTACTCACATTCGTGCCAAACATCAGTCCTAAACAATGGCCTAATGAAATGTTTTTGTTTTTTATAAAACGTTTATTATATACAATGGATAAATAAAAGAAAGAAAATAGAACCTTATAGTTGGATTCTAATCACTTCATCATGTGTATAATTAAATTATTCTAAATAAAACGAAGTAAAAAAGCGAAGTATTAAATATCGGCATAAGTTATGTATTGGCAACTATTCATCGGTAATAACCATTTTGGGGCAAGTTAAAAAAAAATCAGGGCAAGTGACTTTTCAGTCAGGGCAAGTGGACTTTTGAAATCTACTTGCCCTGGGCTAGTCCCTAATTTAAATTTTCTAGGAGCCCTGGGTATTTTTAGAGATTTGGGGACTGGGTTGTTACCAAAACATGTCATTTCCTCAGGCTGATCTAGTCAATCTGTCTAGGTTTGACCTAATTGTATTCAACAGTTTGTGTTTTTATACTATTAAAATCAATCCAGTAGTGTTTTGGACTGAAAAAAGTAATACAGTTTTGTTCTATTTATAAAACTGGAAATTCTCTAATGATTTAAATCGCTGAGGGTCTAAACAATCGATAATGGCCGCGTTTATATTTAAACGCTGTGTAAACCGTAACATCTTAAAAAATGAGTGTTCCGATCGATCTTATCATCATAATGAAAAAAACACAGCATATAATAGAAATGGCACTGCATATCATAAGAAATGCACCACGTATAAAGCCGTTTGTACCGAATATAATGCAATTGAAACCTCGGAATATAAAGACGTATCCACCGCGTATATTAAAATATGTACCACATATAAAGTCAACTGCATATAAATACAAAACTACTTCATATAATGTTCAAAGGACCTCATATATTAGATAAACTACTGCATATATACCTGGTAGTAATAAATGCACTCCATATATAGATAACTGGAAGTATATACCTGGTAGTAATAAATGCACTACATATATTGATAACTGGACAGCATATATAAATGGTTTATCTACTACATACAATGACTTATCTATCGCACATAATGATTACTCTACTTCATATAAATACTTTTCTACCACATAGAAAGATTTATTTACCACATATAATTAAAAATGCACTGCATATCATGAAAGATCTACCACATATAAAAATGCACTGCATATAGCAATCGGCAACATCATAAGACAGTCATGGTGTTCCATATAAGACCCCACGATATTAATAAACATACAATGTTTGCTAAGGCATTCTGTACTTGAGACGTAAAAAGGCGCATCCATGGATATGATTTTCAGTGTTATTGTTTAAGATTATTTTATACCAGTGTATTTTTTATGTGTTTTGTGAATGCAGCCAGTGCCTGTGGCATTGTGAAAAATAGCGTCATTTTTCTAGAAATTGTGAAAATTGTGAAATATTATAACAAAAGAAAAAGAAACTTTTTTCACTTTTAATTTCACAGTTTAATATCCCTTGGTTTTAAGTTTTGTTTACAGACTAGTTTTAACACCAGCGTATATTAAGACTAGTATCCTTACTGGTCTGTATTTACCCTAAACAATTTTTTTTTTTTTTTTTTTTTAGATTGTGAATTTTTTGGATATAATTGTGAAAAAAGTATACTTTTTGGCATTGTGAATGGGGCCGAATAACGGCCCCAAATTAGGCATAAAAAAAACACTGTATACCGATTAGTTTCGTCTGGTCGCAAATTCTATGGTCATAGGTTCGCATCATGCTCGAGGACAACTTGTTTTCACTCTATCTTTTCTGTTAGCTTTGTTTTACCACCACAGTAACTCAGTCGCATTTAGTTGGGGAGGTCGTTTGTCCGTCTTTACGTCGACTACGGTTGCCTCATACGGAAACACATTTTGCTTTTGATTTCTGGTTTGTTCGATAAAACCCTTCATATTGCAAAAAAACAAAAAACGTTTCTAACTCATCTGTAGGGGAATAGGTGTTTTTAACTTGCAAAGTAATTGAGAGAGAGTACTGTCTAGAAGCCAACGGATAATGTCAAGGGTAAACCATCTCTTTACGACTGAAAAAAATACGAGAAAAATCTATGACTCCTTCTCTCTTTCTCTGAAAATGAGTCAACACTTCTTTTGATCAGCTTGTCATATCAGTTGTTGATGTGTCTTCTCATTTTCTACTCCCAAACTTCATATACACATAACAATTTATGACCTTGTGTCCCTTTACATCACACACTGTTGATGGCCTAATTTATGACAGAATTAAGACCCTTTATTTTCCACTCTAATGTTGTAAATGAATTTCATGTGGCTTTCACTTTAAAAGTTTTCAAAGCGGGGTTATTCATCACCTTCAGTGATAGTTCTAGGTTTGGGTCCCTTAAGTTAACTGTTTACACAGGTTTGGCTCGACAATTTATTGTTTTACTGCACACCATTACAGCAAGGTGACATAGCCCAGGAGGGTGACCTACTGACCAGGGAGCGGTTGTGCTGTGGACTCTCTATGTTTGAGATCATCCTCACTAGGATCAGATCCTTCCTGGAGGACCCCATCTGGCATGGCACCCCACCGACTAACGGCGTCATGAACGTCGACGAGTGTACAGAATTCCATCGTCTGTGGAGCGCCATTCAGTTTGTGTTCTGTGTGCCTGTTGGAGAGAATGAATTCACTGTTGAGTAAGTAGTGTGAGAATTGTTACCCTAGACATTGAGCTGATAGACTTTAGATAAACTCCCAATTAATTAGTCGGTCAATCTTTTAAAAGAAGTGTGACTAGATTTTGGCACTTTTCCAATTACAGAAAACTATATTTTTCCAATTCTCAAAAAAACTAATTCCAATCTAATAAAAGAATGCTCAATGTCATAATTGATGGTTATTATACCTAGAAACTTACAAATAAATCCCCAAAATAGTGAAAAATCAGTCTCTATTTTTTCCCCAATTTGATGCAGCGATTTACTCAATATGATCTGTATTTATATCCGTTTTCTCTTATTTACAGAGAGTTGTTTGGTGAGGGCCTCAACTGGGCTGGGTGTGCCATAATTGTGTTGCTGGGACAACAGAGGCGGTTTGAAGCACTAGATTTCTGTTACCACATACTGAAGGTCAACAGGGTCGACCAGAAGGATGAAAATGTCAAAGGAATAGTAAGTACCGGTAGCCTCGTACTGTTTTACCCATCATGTTCCTTTGTGTTTTTTTGTCGAACTGTCTGTCTATTCTTTGAAAAATGTTTTAATAAAAAGAAGCGGCAATCAAGATTGTAACTAAAATTAGTTCTGATCCAATAAGAAAAGCATACTGTGTATCCTCTCCAGAATAGTTCAGAATAGTCCAGATTACAGAATAGTTCAGATTACAGAATAGTTCAGATTACAGAATAGTCCAGATTACAGTTCAGATTACAGAATAGTCCAGATTACAGAATAGTCCAGATTACAGAATAGTCCAGATTCTGTCAGATTACAGAATAGTTCAATTACAGAATAGTTCAGATTACAGAATAGTTCAGATTACAGAATAGTTCAGATTACAAAATAGTCCAGATTACAGAATAGTTCCGATTATATGTAAGATAATCCCCCTAACACTTTTTGAACAAAAAAACAACTTCATAAAGTTCATTTAAAATTATTGAAATGTGAATTTTTATTTTAATATCCTGTCATTCCTTTCAAATGACAATCTGTATAAAAAAATCATTAATCTTGCAAGCATAAGCTTGAGTTATATTGACAACAAAAACCAGCCTACTATAATAGTACTATACTTTTACCCTATAAAAATAATGTCAAACTGAATTGAAGTGAATTTTGGGAAATTCAACATTTACGTAGAGAAAAAGATGATGAAGTGTACGAGACTTTTATGAAAGCGTTTCTGAGAATCATGTCAGGAGTAAACACTCTTTCAGCTATAATGGTGCCACCAGGTCATGAAATAAGTAACATTACACGACACAGTACACTCATATAAAAGTACCTCTAATAATTGTGTTTTGTTTATTTAAAGGGATTGTAGCGACACAGCCAAACAGCTCTTTTATTGAGAGTTCTGATAAACTTGCAAAAAGGTGAAAGAATTATCAAAATCAGATGATAAAGAAAAAAGATATGACCATTTGAAGGTTATTCTAAGGGGGCACTCCACAGTTTAATATACATTTCTCAGTAATCAAACCCATGACAAGCCCTTAGCCTGAATCTTTGAGCAAAAATAAATCCATCATCATTGTGTCATACATTTCTTAGAAGACAATGAAATTACCCATGTTTCCATACCAAATAAAAGTATCAAAAAGCATTTTCTGTACAACTTTAGTCCCATTTCTTTAAGATTACCCCGACCCACCCCTCAAAACATGCTGAAAAAGCAATTTTAGCAATATTTCACATGTCAATAAATAAAATAAAAAGAATTTTCCTAAGCACATCAGGGTCATTTCTGCACTCATCATGCTCTTGCGTATCAGGAAATGCTAAATTTTACATACCTTCTCCGGCTTTTTAAAAAGTTATTCCATGCTGATCACCCCATGAGTCGAAATCAGCCATTTTACCTACTTTTTGGAAGTTTTTGATAGTTTCGCATTTTTCTATTTATAGCATCCAAAAAAAAAACAAAGAATGCATATTCCAATACACCACAATAAACTTAGAAGTACTCAAAACTGAAAAAAACATCAAACATGTGATGCATAAATATAATAAATACCATCCATGGACCTAAAAGATGCTTAGTTGATTTCTTTCTGATTTACACCATTGACATTAGTGCGAAACTGAGGAGTGCCGCCTAACGTGGATATGGGAGCCGCCATTTTGAAAACTATGATGTTATAGTTCCATATGACCATGAAATATTGATAAATATTGCTTAAACCAAAGCAAATCACTGCAAATGAATGCAAACTCCTTAACTGGTCATATAAAGCATTATTGCCATTATACATATTCTTCATACAGTTACTTTAATTTTTCCCTATAAATGCGTAAATTTTCATATTTATCAATATTTCATATATGGTCATTTAGAACTGTGATGTCATATCTCTAAAAATGGCGGCTTCCATATCCATTCCAACAGACCCTTCAAACGATTATATCTTCAGTTTTTCAGAGCTCTCAATAATAAAGATTGTTTGGCTATGTCGCTATGTTCCCTTTAAAAACAAACATTGTTTCACCATTACTTGTTGTTCACAGGTGCTGAAGAAAATGGTTGATCGTATTCGTAAGTTCCAGATTCTTAACAACCAGGTATTTGCCACGCTGAACAAGTACCTGAAGTCCAGCGACTCAGACGGCCTTCCTGTTGAGCATGTACGCTGCTTCCAACCTCCCATACATCAGTCTCTCGCAACAACCATCTGAATGGAGGAATACTAGTGTATCATAATCAGGCAATAAGCATGTCAAAAATGACCAAGAACAGTTTCTGACGGTAACTGGGCTTAAGGACGACTTGTGTTTGTGCTCTGAGTTACAAGTGGATTTCAAGCTGGAAATAAGCACGCTAATGAAATGAAATGAACGTGTTTTTGGCAGTTACTGAACTGCTAGACAAATTATGTTTTTATGCTCCACGTTACAAGTGAATTTCAGCCAGAATGTTCATGATGAAATGAACATTTTCTGACAATTACTGAGCTTCTAGACAAATTGTGTGTTTATGCTCCACGTTACAAGCGTACTGCAACCTGAAAATAAGCACATTAACAAATCTGTGGAATGAACATTATACCGGTAGTTAATTTTCGTACAGATTATGTTCATCTGAGTTAACTGGAATACCAAATAGATAGTCAGTTTGTACATGTAAATGTTACTAAATACAACAATATGGACCTGAACTCATCTCAATGAAATAGCACTCGTACAGTCTTCCATGCTGATGGATTTAGACCTTGATTTCACATTTGTCATGTAAATTTTAATTCTAGACCATTTTCTGGTGTAGTTATTTCCCATTTACTATATTTAAAACCTTACTGGTATATTAATCCTGTTCTTGATATTTACCAAAACATGTGACCTAACCAGATGCAGTTGGACTTAATTAGGTTTGAACTATCAACATGAAGTTGATCCTCTTCAGTTGAAGTTGGACCCATTGAAATGGAGATAAAGTTGGACCTGTCCAGTTGAAGTTGATGCTATTAAAATGGAGATAAAGTTGGATACATGATGAAGTTGAACCAATTAGATGAACTTGGAACTATTCGTATGAAGTTGAACCTATCCAGATGAAGTTTGACATATCAGGATGAAGTTGGACCTATCCGGATGAAGTTGGACCAATCCGATAAGGTTTCACCTATCCGGATTAAGGTTTACCTATCCAGATGAAGTTGCATCTATCCAGATAAAGTTTGACCTATCCAGATAAAATTGGATATCAACATTCACCAGAAATAAATAATGCTGTGAATAAAACCTTTTTAGAAGGAACATTTTGGTCAACATTTCTACAGATCTGCCTACTGGAGGTTTAAATTAAATTAATAAATTAAAGCAATAATAATTTTCTTATATATAACCTTTTTATTTGCTAGGAGTGAGTATATTAGGTAATGTTCTATTCTGAGTCAATACTTCATTACTATCAAACTCAACGGCCTCGGAAGACTTAATTATTTTCACACTGCAATTCCCGCTAGAGTCAGAGGGGTAGGGGAAGACTTAACTATTTTTCACACTGCAAATCCCGCTAGAGTCGGAGGGGTATCCCGCTAGAGTCAGAGGAGTAGGACCCCCCCCCCCCCCCCCACTTCATGTTCATTTTGTCATTTTTTTTAGGGGTACCCCCCCCCCCCCCTGTAATGGAGTGTCTACATTAGAATTTGCAGCAACTCTGCAGGTTAGTAGGTTAGAAGGTCCCCCCCCCCCCCCCCCACTGTAATGGAGTGTCTACAATAGAATTTGCAGCAACTCTGCAGGTTAGTAGGTTCTAGGCCCATTCTCCATATTTTATCTAAATGTAAATGGAGGATGAGCCTGGCATGTTCATCCCTGTTTGGTTCCATATAACCTTTCTTGTGTCGGTTGACCGTAAAACCCCAATTCAATTCAAAATGTTCTTAAGTATTAAAGATGGCGGTGTCATGGTAGTCCCAGTGCTTACAGAAAATATTTTTGACAGGCAGGCCCTAATTAATATTGACAAGGCCCTGAATTAATTATATAAATTAAATACGGCAAAAAAGGAAAAGCCCCAACCAGATTTTGACAGGCCCGGGCCTGGGGTTATCCTATTTTGTGAGCACTGAGTCCAGTGGATAGTACATCCAAATCTGAATGCAGAGCTCACGGGTTCGAACCTCACTAGCACCTCTGGGTTACCTTCGTGTGCCCATCTCTGGGTTACCTCCGTGTGTCCTAAGGCAAGGCACTTTCTCTAGTCTCGTCCATTTGATGGGGACGTACACTGGGGAGTCCTGTGTATCGAAGTTTATCCTCAGAGCACGTTGAAGTTTTCTATTTGTAGAGAAGGCATGCTTCCCAGTTTCCTATATATCCTTCCTCTTTCTCTCTGGAGTGGCTCAAAATAGCCTAAACAGTGTGTTGATGGGCCGTTAAACAACAATTCAACTGAAAAGGGGCATGGTTCCCAGTTTCCTATGTATAGGGCCCCGTGTGGGTCACGGGGCAAAGGATAGGGCCACTGCAGATCCCTTTGGAGGGGTAGGCAGAGGGGTAGAATCCCCCCAAATTCATGTTCATTTTATCATTTTTGTTCATGTTCCTTAAAGGTCTTCATCATGATCCCTGCATTGTTTCAGGGGCCATCTCGCTCACATCAAAAGAGCAGTGGCAGAAAAACAATAAACGTGGCCCATTTTCCATATTTTATCTCGATGTACATGGAGGATGAGCCTGGCATGTTCATGCCTGTTAGGTGCAATATAACCTTTCATGTGTTGGTGCGCCTTAAAACCCAATTCAATTCAATTCCTATGTATAGGATAGAGGCTATGAAGAGAAATCTTCACCATTAAGAAACTGAAAGGG
Source organism: Cyrtodaria siliqua (assembly GCA_037043455.1). Lineage (NCBI taxonomy): Eukaryota > Metazoa > Mollusca > Bivalvia > Adapedonta > Hiatellidae > Cyrtodaria > Cyrtodaria siliqua. The sequence continues at coordinate 156,867 of JAWPHD010001923.1, read as the reverse complement.
AGAGAGTGTAGCGACCAACCGCGGTTTATTAATGGTGAAGATATGTCTTCATAGACTATCCGGCTTAGTGTTTAGCTTAGTTTTATCTATTGTCTCTATATAGGTCACGCTCTAAACTGTGAAGAATGCTGGCAGTAAATTCTTTATGAATAAATGTAGCCAGTATTTGAAATTCTGAGCCGTCTGATTGGTTTAAAAACTAGGGTAAACACTAAATATTCTTCCTTTCTCTCTGGAGTGACTCAAAATAGCCTAAACAGTGTGTTGTTGAGCCGTTAAACAACAATTCAACTGTGAAAGGTGAATGGTGTATACAGAGTGGTTTATTTGAAAGAAATCATGAGACTTATTTAGTTGCCTGTATGGTATAAATAGTTATGAATTGGCAGCCTCAGTTTGTCGGTGGTTAATACCTTGTACTTTAGAGATGCAGACTTTTGCCCTGCATGGTTGCGAACCCTGGTGGTTGGTTGCATGTCTGATTTAAATCTTCAACCATCAGTTCATCTCGCTCTTTACGGTATAACAATAAAAATAAATTATTTTATATTTTCTATATTAGTTCTCTTGACAGTCAGGGGTGTATTAAATGTTTTAAGTTATTTTTCAAGAATCGATTTATTTCCGTTTGACCTTTCAACAGAAAACTTATCTAATTGAATAATAAAAACACTAAATATTCTAAACATTAGGTATGATTGCAGTTATTTACCAATTTTATTATGTAATATGTACCATCTTTAAGAGCTTGCATTAACAACTTCCAAAAACTGCGTAAAAGAAGTAATGGCAAATTAAGATAAGAGAATCAAGGAAAAATATCATATGTTACAGGAAAATTTTGGTTTGGATAAAAAACTGATTTAAAAATAGACGAAAATGAATGCATATCTGAAAATAACTTCTGGCAGTAATTTTGGAAAAAACACACCCTAAGTGTTATAACATAAACACGTCATTTCAAAAATAACCTAAACAAGTTACACCCCTGATTGTATGATGTTATGTTGTAAACTTTCGCCTCTCATTGCTACGCGTTTGAATCCCACTGGGAGCTTGACTTGAAAGTGAGAAAGTGTCGATTCTTACGGATGGCGGGAGGTGTACAGTACTGGTTCTACCCAAGAAAAGTGGGTGGTCTGCCTCCACCACAAAAAATCGACCGTCATATATAACCTTAAATGTGCTGAAAATGACATAAAACACTATACAAAAAAAACAAAAAAACTGTTTGAGGCCACCAAATGAAACACTGTGTTACATACACAGTTACATACTATTTGGTAGGTTAATGTCCCAGTTTAACCTTACATGTTTAAAAAAAAAGGTAAAACCCCATCCCATTTTTAACTCTTCTTTTAAAATTAAAATATGGCTATAGTTTGTACGTCACTGAAAACATTTGATATAAAAGTATAAAGTATATATCCTGCTGTAATAAATGTTACAAAACATGACCTAGTTATTGTATTGGTTTTCATTGAATATGGTAAGCTGTTTCTAAATATATATATGACATGGGAGACAAAAAATATTACCATGTGTAACTAAGATACGAATTTAAATGAATTTTTTTTTTGATAAATTTGTTCTGGTGTTAAGTTATGACAAGCACTATATTTATATGAAATACGGTATTTAAATTAACAACTTTAGAACTGTTTTTTAAAATGAAAAGACTTGCAGTTTGAAGGGAAACCCCTATCTGACATGTTTAACTTAACATTCTATTGAAGCTCAAGGATTTATCATTGTGTTGCTTATGTATATTTAAAAGAAAATCACAACATTGTTAAATAATAATGTCTTAATTCTTTTAACAACAAATTTGTGTGCAATAATTGTATAAAGTATTTTACATGTATCATAAACATTTTTAAAGGGACACCCGCCAATCTTGCTTTATTTTCACCCACAATTTTTTTTCCAGGTTGTTACAGGAAAAATGAAACCTGACAGAGACCATAAGCAATTATTTTTGGAAATATCTTAGATACGAAAAAGGGGAATGTCTGTAACACTATTCAAAGAAAAAAAAGAATTGGTAAGGTTAGGAAGAAAAATTAAGTCCTTTCGTAGACTGTGTACTTAGTTTCTTTTGGTGCATGAACGTATGTGAAATAGACCTTCAGATTGTCGTGTGTCCCTTTAATACAATATATCTGTATTTTATACATATTTTTTTCTATTCAAATATTCTATACTTAGTGCATGTAGTGTAAAATATCTATTTTGTGTTTTGTTGAAGTGTCACATTTTTTTGCAGGAAATGTATATGTTTTTATGTTATGTAGCCATAAATAGTATCTTATTAAATTGGTTGAAGTACCTGCGGATAAATTACCAGAGAAACTTGAGACTTGAATAGTCTCTAAAGATAATTTCAGTTTTTTTCAGTGATCGCAAAGAAAGAACAAAAGCAGTGATTGTTTTCATCAAAATAAACGTGGGCAATTTAAACTTAAGGAAGGAATATGAGAGTGTTGGTGGTAAAGATTACAGAAGTGCACTCCAGTGCTGGGTTTCCTGTGGTGATGTTAATTGTGACAATCAGATACTAGCTGACATTTTGGGGGTTTATAAATTTATCCCCTACTTTGAAAGCGCACAATTATGGCATTGTTCCCATATATTGACTGATCAAGTTATGTCGTTCCGGGGCAAGAATTAGGCCACTGCTTATCTAGGCAGTGGGGGTAAAATCCACTTGGATTCGTGATATTTTTGTCATTAAAGTCCCCTGCTAATCCAGGCAGAGTGGTAAACTCTCTGGGAATTTATGGTAGTTTTGTCATTAAAGGCCCTTGTTTATCCAGGCAGTGGGGTAAACTCCCTGGGAATTCATGGTAGTTTTGTCATTAAAGTCCCCTGCTTATCCAGGCAGAGTGGTAAACTCTCTGGGAATTCATGGTAGTTTTGTCATTAAAGGCCCTTGTTTATCCAGGCAGAGGGGTAAACTCCCTGGGAATTCATGATATTTTTGTCATTAAAGTCCCCTGCTTATCCAGGCAGAGTGGTAAACTCTCTGGGAATTTATGGTAGTTTTGTCATTAAAGGCCCTTGTTTATCCAGGCAGAGGGGTAAACTCCCTGGGAATTCATGGTAGTTTTGTCATTAAAGTCCCCTGCTTATCCAGGCAGAGGGGTAAACTCCCTGGGAATTCATGGTAGTTTTGTCATTAAAGTCCCCTGCTTATCCAGGCAGAGTGGTAAACTCTCTGGGAATTCATGGTAGTTTTGTCATTAAAGGTCACTGCTTATCCGGGCAGAGTGGTAAACTCTCTGGGAATTCATGGTAGTTTTGTCATTAAAGGTCTTTGTCATCATCCCTGTATTGTTTCATGTGCTACTTGCGTGGCGGCTGGAAACAGTCATCGTGGCTCCAGTCAAAAACGGAGAGTTTACAACAGAATTTGCAGAACTTGGCTGGTGAGAATGTCCTAGGTCCATTTTGCATAATTTTAGCTGGATGTAAGTGGAGGGTGGGCCTGTACTGTTCATTCCTGTTGGCGCCATATGACCTTCTTGTGTTGATGTAACATGATACCCAATTCAACCTTACTCTGAAATGGAGTACCTAATCGCTAGACTTCATATAATAGTGACTAATGTCCACAGTAAGGGGCGGGGCTTTCCAATAACGGACGGGGCTCTGCAATAATTGGCGGGGCTCTTACATAATAATAATAAAGAAAATTGTGAGTTTACACACTTGATCTGGGGAATATTCAAATTTTGTTCCAATAACTGAGATCTGATTATTCTGATATTGCATGAATGCTTGTAGTTAGCTATTGTATATTGTCACAGTAATCATGAACGAATACATTTTCTTATGAAGATACAAAGTTGTTGAGTTTTCATTTTAAACACCGTTTGGCAGAGGGTTGTAATCTGGATGAATTTTCTTGAAATGTTGCCCCAGTTGGCAGGTGTAGAGAAATAGCCAACAGGAGAGAGAATTACTCCAGTAGGGACTGGAAACTAAGTAGCTTTTAAATTGAATGGGGTCAAGAACATGATATTCATGTTCAGTTATTGTCTCCAGGGCACAGGTTGCTGTATCAATGTTGGGATTTTTATTTTAAAGTTTTGTTTTAGTTCCGAACACTGATACTCTGATACAGCAGCCTGTGCTCCAGGGTTGTCATATCTCACTCATCACCATGCCCCATTCCATTCCGATATGACCTGTGCTCCAGAGTTATCATATCTCGCTCATCACCATGCCCCATTCCATCCCGATATGATCTATGCTCCAGAGTTGTGATATTTCGCTCATCACCATGCCCCATTCCATCCCGATATGACCTGTGCTCCAGAGTTGTCATATCTCGCTCATCACCATGCCCCATTCCATTCCGATATGGCCTGTGCTCCAGAGTTTTCATATCTCGCTCATCACCATGCCCCATTCCATCCCGATATGACCGTAGCTCCAGAGTTGTCATATCTCGCTCATCACCATGCCCCATTCCATTCCGATATGAACTGTGCTCCAGAGTTGTCATATCTCGCTCATCACCATGCCCCATTCCATTCCGATATGGCCTGTGCTCCAGAGTTTTCATATCTCGCTCATCACCATGCCCCATTCCATCCCGATATGACCGTAGCTCCAGAGTTGTCATATCTCGCTCATCACCATGCCCCATTCCATCCCGATATGACCTGTGCTCCAGAGTTGTCATATCTCGCTCATCACCATGTCCCATTCCATTCCGATATGGCCTGTGCTCCAGAGTTGTCATATCTCGCTCATCACCATGCCCCATTCCATCCAGATATGACCTGTGCTATTAAAAGGGATGTAAAACACCCATCATTCTTGACACGAAATAATAGTCTAATATCAAAGGAAGCAAAAAAGGGTTTTCCACTACTACTGTGCGCAGTAATAGTTTTGGATAATTCGCATCAAATCAATAGTATGTATGCCATTTCAAGAGCAACGTTACCCAGAAGACGTTATTGGGCACCCTTGGACTTCTTGTTTAAGCGAGTAGACATTATTGGGCTTCATGTTTAAGCGAGTAGATGTTATTGAGCCCTCTTGAGCTTCTTGTTTAAGCGAGTAGACGTTATTGGGCCTTCTTGGGCTTCTTGTTTAAGCGAGTAGACGTTATTGGGCCTTCTTGGGCTTCTTGTTTAAGCGAGTAGCATTATTGAGCCCTCTTGGGCTTCTTGTTTAAGCGAGTAGACGTTATTGGGCCCTCTTGGGCTTCTTGTTTAAGCGAGTAGACGTTATTGGTCCCTTTTGAGCTTCTTGTTTAAGCGAGTAGACGTTATTGGGCCTTCTTGGGCTTCTTGTTTAAGCGAGTAGAAGTTATTGGGCCCTTTTGGGCTTCTTGTTTAAGCGTGTAGACGTTATTGGGCCCTCTTGAGCTTCTTGTTTAAGCGAGTAGACGTTATTGAGCCCTCTTGAGCTTCTTGTTTAAGCGAGTAGACGTTATTGAGCCCTCTTGGGCTTCTTGTTTAAGCGAGAAGATGTTATAGGGTCCACTCAAGGGCTTCTTGTTTAAGCGAGTAGACGTTATTGGGCCCTCTTGGGCTTCTTGTTTAAGCGAGTAGACGTTATTGGGCCCTTTTGAGCTTCTTGTTTAAGCGAGTAGACGTTATTGGGCCTTCTTGGGCTTCTTGTTTAAGCGAGTAGACGTTATTGGGCCCTCTTGGGCTTCTTGTTTAAGCGAGTAGCATTATTGAGCCCTCTTGGGCTTCTTGTTTAAGCGAGTAGACGTTATTGGGCCCTCTTGGGCTTCTTGTTTAAGCGAGTAGACGTTATTGGTCCCTTTTGAGCTTCTTGTTTAAGCGAGTAGACGTTATTGGGCCTTCTTGGGCTTCTTGTTTAAGCGAGTAGAAGTTATTGGGCCCTTTTGGGCTTCTTGTTTAAGCGTGTAGACGTTATTGGGACCTCTTGAGCTTCTTGTTTAAGCGAGTAGACGTTATTGAGCCCTCTTGAGCTTCTTGTTTAAGCGAGTAGACGTTATTGAGCCCTCTTGGGCTTCTTGTTTAAGCGAGAAGATGTTATAGGGTCCACTCAAGGGCTTCTTGTTTAAGCGAGTAGACGTTATTGGGCCCTCTTGGGCTTCTTGTTTAAGCGAGTAGACGTTATTGGGCCCTTTTGAGCTTCTTGTTTAAGCGAGTAGACGTTATTGGGCCTTCTTGGGCTTCTTGTTTAAGCGAGTAGACGTTATTGGGCCCTCTTGGGCTTCTTGTTTAAGCGAGTAGAAGTTATTGGGCCCTTTTGGGCTTCTTGTTTAAGCGAGTAGCATTATAGGGCCCTTTTGGGCTTCTTGTTTAAGCGTGTAGACGTTATTGGGCCCTCTTGAGCTTCTTGTTTAAGCGAGTAGACGTTATTGAGCCCTCTTGAGCTTCTTGTTTAAGCAAGTAGACGTTATTGGGCACTCTTGGGCTTCTTGTTTAAGCGAGTAGACGTTATAGGGCCCTTTTGGGCTTCTTGTTTAAGCGTGTAGACGTTATTGGGCCCTCTTGAGCTTCTTGTTTAAGCGAGTAGACGTTATTGAGCCCTCTTGGGCTTCTTGTTTAAGCGAGTAGACGTTATTGGACCCTTTTGGGCTTCTTGTTTAAGCGAGTAGACGTCATTGGGCCCTTTTGGGCTTCTTGTTTAAGCGAGTAGACGTTATTGGGCCTTCTTGGGCTTCTTGTTTAAGCGAGATGTTATAGGGTCCTCTCAAGGGCTTCTTGTTTAAGCAAGTAGACGCTATTGTGCCCTTTTGGGCTTCTTGTTTAAGCGAGTAGACGTTATTGGTCCTTCTTGGGCTTCTTGTTTAAGCGAGTAGACGTTATTGGGGCCTCTTGGGCTTCTTGTTTAAGCGAGTAGACGTTATAGGGCCCTTTGGGCTTCTTGTTTAAGCGAGTAGACGTTATTGGTCCTTCTTGGGCTTCTTGTTTAAGCGAGTAGACGTTATAGGGCCCTTTGGGCTTCTTGTTTAAGCGTGTAGACGTTATTGGGCCCTCTTGAGCTTCCTGTTTAAGCGAGTAGACGTTATTGAGCCCTCTTGAGCTTCTTGTTTAAGCGAGGTGACGTTATTGGGCCCTCTTGGGCTTCTTGTTTAAGCGAGTAGACGTTATTGGGCCCTTTTGAGCTTCTTGTTTAAGCGAGTAGACGTTATTGGGCCTTCTTGGGCTTCTTGTTTAAGCGAGTAGACGTTATTGGGCCCTCTTGGGCTATTGTTTAAGCGAGTAGACGTTATTGGGCCTTCTTGGGCTTCTTGTTTAAGCGAGAAGATGTTAAAGGGTCCTCTCAATGGCTTCTTGTTTAAGCGAGTAGACGTTATTGGGCCCTTTTGTGCTTCTTGTTTAAGCGAGTAGACGTTATTGTGCCTTCTTGGGCTTCTTGTTTAAGCGAGAAGATGTTATAGGGTCCTCTCAAGGGCTTCCTGTTTAAGCGAGTAGACGTTATTGGGCCCTCTTGGGCTTCTTGTTTAAGCGAGTAGACGTTATTGGGCCTTCTTGGGCTTCTTGTTTAAGCGAGTAGACGTTATTGGGCCCTTTTGGGCTTCTTGTTTAAGCGAGTAGACGTTATTGGGCCTTCTTGGGCTTCTTGTTTAAGCGAGAAGATGTTTTAGGGTCCTCTCAAGGGCTTCTTGTTTAAGCGAGTAGACGTTATTGGGCCCTTTTGTGCTTCTTGTTTAAGCGAGTAGACGTTATTGTGCCTTCTTGGGCTTCTTGTTTAAGCGAGAAGATGTTATAGGGTCCTCTCAAGGGCTTCCTGTTTAAGCGAGTAGACGTTATTGGGCCCTCTTGGGCTTCTTGTTTAAGCGAGTAGACGTTATTGGGCCCTCTTGGGCTTCTTGTTTAAGCGAGTAGACGTTATTGGGCCTTCTTGGGCTTCTTGTTTAAAGGAAAAGATGTTATGGGGTCCTCTCAAGGGCTTCTTGTTTAAGCGAGTAAACGTTATTGGGCCCTTTTGGGCTTCTTGTTTAAGCGAGTAGACGTTATTGGGCCTTCTTGGGCTTCTTGTTTAAGCGAGAAGATGTTTTAGGGTCCTCTCAAGGGCTTCTTGTTTAAGCGAGTAGACGTTATTGGGCCCTCTTGGGCTTCTTGTTTAAGCGAGTAGACGTTATTGGGTCCTTTTGGGCTTCTTGTTTAAGCGAGTAGACGTTATTGGGCCTTCTTGGGCTTCTTGTTTAAGCGAGAAGATGTAAAAGGGTCCTCTCAAGGGCTTCTTGTTTAAGCGAATAGACGTTATTGGGCCCTTTTGGGCTTCTTGTTTAAGCGAGTAGACGTTATTGGGCCTTCTTGGGCTTCTTGTTTAAGCGAGTAGACGTTATTGGGCCCTTTTGGGCTTCTTGTTTAAGCGAGTAGACGTTATTGGGCCCTTTTGGGCTTCTTGTTTAAGCGTGTAGACGTTATAGGGTCCTCTTGGGCTTCTTGTTTAAGCGGGTCCTTTTGGACTACTTGTTTCAGCGAGTGCGCATTCCTCATTCAGTTACCGGTTACTTGCAGTTGGTGGTTATTCAGCTATTCTACTGTCTAAAATATTTACTGACGATATTTATCTTTCATGCATTTATTTACCTTTTGGTCGCTCTGCAGCTATTTTACGCTTGTGTAAAACCTTGCTTGTTTAAATGCATATGATTTAAATATATACATCCCATCCACGGACCTGCGGGGCAACCGGCACATAACCTCCCACCCCCACCACTATTGTGTACTACCCTTCCACTACCTCATTTTTCTTTACAACCCTCCTTAAAAAGGTGTTCGTTTACAATCAAAGGATGTTTATTTACACTATATATACCATATATGGTATTATATACAATATATGGTAATGTATCATATGCTATACCATAAACTCTATATACAAAAATGTTTTTTTTATTGTAAATCAAGCGGAGGTGGGTAGTACAGAAACGGGTGTGAGTGGGTAGAGGGTATACTTGTAAACATGTACAGTTTGATCGCTGGAAAATTAACCGTTACCTCGCTACTTTTCAAATCTTAAATAGAATATCATACTACGATGTTATCAGATAGTACATTATACGTGTGAATATGAAAATAGGGACAACTAGGGAATCTCCCTGAAAATGCACAAGCTATGAACTATATCTTGGTTATCACATATAGGAATTGCTACCAATTGTAACAAATAACACTATGCTATTCCAGTCCAATGTCGGTTTCTTTAAATATTTGAATAAATACTTACCTTCTGGTACAGTTCCAACGGATTCACGTTGAGATATCGCACGACCGGATTATATAACTTTCCGTTACTCTTCTCACTATTTAACACGGAACAGGAACTGGAAAACTGAACGAAGGGTTTTAAAACCTAGGACATCCGCTTTGTCGGCTTGTATCTACATTAATCTTTACCGAGCAGGTCGTGTTCGTCAAACGTGCATTTTCATACCCGGTAAAACCAATCTCATTAAAATCATATCCCAATTACGCTTTGATACTCTCCGCTATATAGGCCTTAGGCCTCAGTAGCGTAGAGTATCGTAGCGTGATAAAGGGTCTGATTTTAATAATGAGATTGCGGTAAAACATGCCAAACATTGTTCAGAAAGTGGAGGGGCAAAGCCAAAAGTAGTTCGGGAAGTGAGAACATTATACCTTGTTTTCCCAAATCCCCGTGTTCACGTAAAAGGAAAGTGAAAGTAGATACGTCGGCACACTTTTTCTTCCGCGTTTCTAAATTGTAAACTTATCTGTATATCTATGTATATAGGCCGGGCATACTTTATTTCCTTATAATATGTGCCAATGTCAAATCTTAATTAATATATTTAATGGTATGTGTGACCTCAATGAAACCTTGTGTGCAAAGAATGGCATAATGTTTTAGGGTTTTTCTGTGGGAGACATTTAAAAACCCACATTTTATCGTCGGCGTTCATGAATAGTCTCATCTAATCAGGTTTATTATTAATCGATGACTTCTGAAGTTCGAATCAATAATGAATCATAAAAATACAATGAATTGTCAGACTATAGAATTGTATGCAACCATTTAGACAAATATGATAATTTACCATGGGGTGTGTGTTGGGAGGGGTTAAGAGGTGTGTGTGTTGGGAGGGGTTAGGAGGTGTGTGTGTGGGTGGGGTGGGGGAGGGGGGTGCACTTGGCCTAGCACTGAGTGGTAATGAGCATACACATACCGGCTCATTGAACATTGCGATTTTTTACTTTTTCCCTGTTGTAAAATAAGAAAGTGTTATAGTCTCGCATGATACAACACTGAAACATACTACTGTATGAACATTACACATTTAAAACGAAACACTTTTACATATTAGAACAATTTATTTACAAAACATTATTTTTTTTGTTATTAAAACACATTATTTATAAAGCATATATTTATAAATTGTGATCCTAAAACAGGTTGTGGCACATAATTTAGCAATATTACCATTTTATAAAACACTTTTTCCAGTATCATTAAAATTAGAAAAGATTAATTTTCAATTACTACTTCATTTCCTCATCTTTCATCAGTTCTTGCGCACACTATGAATAACAACATCATTTTCAGTTAAACTAGTTTAGAAACGTTTAAATATGATAGCAAGTATAGTGAAGTGTAGCCGCTAGTGTTTCAGTAAGAATAAAGATAGCAGTATGGCCAGCATGTCACTTTTTAAAAAATACTGCATCCTCTATAACAAAGAACTGATTCACTTAAAAGGCTTTGTTTAGAATAATATAACATTTAAAAAACAGTTCCATTCATGATTTGTATTTATTATCTCAATCAAAATATGGTGTAAGCTCCGTGTTGATCAGATCTACAATTCCAATTCACCATAGATTTTGAAAATAAATCGGGCCTAAAATGTGCAAAATGAATTTCCTTGAGAAAATATAAAATGACTAATTGTAGTGTCATTCATTATTAGGTCCAGTAAGAGCCACAGACTCCCACGTAAAGCCGGACGTAATACGTGGTGATCTGTATCACGGTGTGTCGGCTGTTATACAGTGTGTCATCTCATAATTAGTGTATGATTTCCACCGCGATGAGATAATGATCTTCGGAAATGGAGCTCTGTGACCTATGACCTGGCACTGATACTTTTCTAACATCCTTAGGCCCAAGGATTTGTCAATAACTTATTGACAAATCCTTGTTAGGCCATAATACAAATTATGTTTATACATGAAAGCTACCGGTCCAAAAAATCGGCCCGACTCCAAACACTTTGTTTTTCCAGTATACAATTATGATCTTGCCGCATTCATTTTATATACGGTGACTTATTGTAGAAAAACATTCCTACCTACCTATCCACCTGAAAAATATAAGGTCCGTTTTGGGAAAACTATGATATTTTTTTAAGTGTTATGATATTATTTAGTCTAATTCCGGCATGTCGGTTAAAATCTGGCACCAAAACCAAGCCATTCAAAACTTTATAATTATAAATTCAAACTTATCAGCTATACCATTCGCGTTGACACATTGTCTAGAGTCTAATGTACTTATTACAGATAAACAAAAGAGACCGCATTCAAAAATACTTCCATTTTCCTTATTATCTCTAGAAACGAGCAAATAAATGATTGATTGATTGAGTGAGTGAGTGAGTGAGTGGGTGGGTGGGTGTGTGGGTGTGTGGGTGTGTGAGTGAGTGAGTGAGTGAGTGAGTGAGTGAGTGAGTGAGTGAGTGAGTGAGTGAGTGAGTGAGTGAGTGAGTGAGTGAGTGAGTGAGTGAGTGAGTGAGTGAGTGAGTGAGTGAGTGAGTGAGTGAGTGAGTGAGTGAGTGAGTGAGTGAGTGAGAGTTCTATTAGCAAGGGGGATTCAGTTGGGGGTGAGTGAGTGAGTGAATGAGTGAGTGAGTGATACACGCACGATTCACGCAACTTAAGTTTGTAAAGTTATGTTAAAGGTACACACGGTTTTATCAAGCAATACAATTTGCATCTCGGTTTATTAATCTAGTAACATTTTGACGTTAATAAGGTTACTAATTTACATGTAATATCATTTATTACAGTATTTATTCAAATTTTCTTCGATATGTTACTGTAGGTTTAAATATAATTTTTTGGTGCAATATAATCAACACTCAAATGCACAAATAATTTGCTTGAACTATTCAAATAATTATTAAGAATGCAAGTTATGTAGAAAAACTAACGGGACGCCGCGAGTTTTAATCAAATTGCCGTGTGTCCTTTTACAGGGATTGGACGTGATTTGGGAATAACATTTGCTGACAAATACTTTGACTTTTTAAAATGCTGTAATAACCCATTTTTGTGATAAAACGAATTGATTATCTAACATTGTGAAATAATAAAATGCATGCTGCTATCATTTTTATTTTTACGAAGTGGCATTGAATAATCGAGCGTGTTGTCCTTCCGACAGCTCTTGTTTCTTTATGCAGTCGCTATGTTAAGCACTCACTATGACTATTAAGGCGTATGCTTTATCATATTTCGGTTGATATCATCGTTGTGAATCATTTCCTCCAGTGTCTATGTGTATGACAGCACCATACTTTAAGCGTATGGGAGTATTAGAACAATAGAATACTGCGTTTACTGTGCAAACCCAAACAAACGAAACAAGGACGACCCATAAACACTATGCTCACGTCGTTTAAAGGGACACATAGCAATCTTGATTTTTCAAAAAATCACGGTGTCCCGTTAGTTTTTCTTCATATTAAACTTGCATTTGTTCAATCATTAATATTAATTATAACAATAATAAACTTTAAGGATATTATTTTTGCATATTATTAACTATACCAATATTTACAACTATGGTATTATATAAGAAAAAAAGAAGAATATTTTAACTGTTATTTTATTATATTCAAGCAGGTTTAAAGTCAAAATTATACTGGATAAATAAATCGGGATTCCAGTTTCAGAGATTGATAAACACTTGAAGATTGCCATGTGTCCCTTTAATTTACCCAAGTAGTTTCATCATACCAGAGTACACAAATGCCAAATTGTCGGAACCAATCAGATTTATTCCGTAGTAGTTTAATATATACTATTTTGAAATATCCAAACATTATATGGCTTAAAAAAAAGCCTTATATAAGGCTCGAACCTGAACCTTCGGTTCGGTAGACACATAGCAGACGACGCTCTAACGACTGCGGCGCCTTTGGCGCAGTTGGTTTTTCGCGGTATATAATAAACGCCACAATCTGCAATCTGATTGGTTCCGATAATTTGGCATTGAGCGATCACAGTTGATATATACCAGTTCAGTCTACAAGACAGGCTACTAATCCGGGTCTAACCTATGGTGGCATATTTCTGACACTAGATACCTAGATAATAGTAGCATGAATTTTTCGAGACAATAATGAATTTTCATGAAATCTTATACAATTTCTTAGATATGGGAGTGAGGGTGTAAAAGACGTACCGTAAAGTCCGTACTATAACGAAAACTATCGGAAATGGCTAACCACATAACAAGGTACTCAATGTAATAACTAGTTCCGTAAGATTAGCTAATGGGTCCACGAAGTTCACGTACGATCAGGGCGGCCACATGACGACGATACCACGAAGGACGGAAGGATAAGGTAGACGACCGGACGAACTCCAATCGTTGAATTGCTTTGTTATGAATTGATTGCCATGTGATTTATTAAAGTTAAACATTCTGTGACACAAATCTGAGTGAATAGCATAATCACCTCTCATTTCACTAAATTCTGCAATGCTTTATTTTAAAAAATATTTTTTTCTTTTTTTTAAAATGCCCTTGATGTTCCCGGCCGGGAATATGGCCACTGCCTATGGTCGACTTCTCTCGAATGCATTATCATTTCGTAAATCGTGTCATGCTCATTAAACTTTTTGTTTCGTCCAAAGAAACAGATTGTTTCCGGGTCTAGAAGTGCATAGTACAGTTCATAATTTGACGAGTTTATGTATTGTATGCATGAAAACATGGATTTATATGTAAACGTACATATAAATCCATGATGAAAACAGTCACGTCACGACGATATCTACCTGTAGCAGTGAGCTCAATGGTCAACTTTATAGTGCTGCCACACTGGAATACCACGCCGTAGACACATACCGTCACATTATCCTGACACCGGGCCGACCAGTTCCAGCAGTACGCTTTATAGCAAGGGAGCTAACTAGTAAATTTTATTCTGAAGTCTTTGATGTGACCTGGCCGGGGATTAAATCCACGACCTCTCGTATGCGAAGCGGCCGCTCTACCACTTTGTCACCGCCGCAGTGTTATTTGGTATTGTATTTTAAAGATTCAAGAGATTCAAAGTAACGTAAACGTTACAATGTTCTTGTTACGTGATACAATGAATACTATTATATACAACAGTCAATCATGATAAGTATGCATAAACATAAATACAATGAGCAAACATGATTTATACGGAAAAAATAATACAAACATTGAACGTGAGGTTGTACTAAATACATTGACAACAATAGAACAACAATAGAACAATGCATATTGAAATATCACGAAGAACGTTAAAGCATATAGATGTGCAAAATATGGTGTAGTATTTAACTTTAAGTGATATTTACAGTACATTTTCATGTCGATTAACTATGTTTTGTCGAATAATTGTCGCTTGATATACAAATTTACAAAGTTTTGAGATATCAGAAAAAAATGAGAGACTGCATTAGCTCAATAATTTTAAACTGAACATCTACTGACGTTGCATATTCTAAGTCCAAAGGATCGAGTGTACCAAATCGAGGACTCAGCGCAAAACAATTATATCTCCTTATTTATTCATATGTAGTTAGAATAGTTTTGCGCTGAGCCCTCGAAATACTTGAGCGAGATGTTGACTCCCAGGGATTGTATATTGACCTTGGATGGCCTTCAAACATGTCTTAAAGCCAAATAGTTGCAAACCGTGACCTGCTTTTGACCTCGCTTTTTCGATTAAGGTCAACTGAAATAGTTTGTATATACAGGTTAGTTTACTTATACAATCGATCATGTTAAAGGGATTTAATTTTTTAGGTTACTGACATAATGAAGGAAATCAGGGCACACGCAGCTCTAGAAGTTGGTTAGTTGAGAGGCAGAGATCATGTATTCCAAGTTTCAAGTCTTTACAACAAACAACAACAACAAAAAACGTAGACATACTTATTAATCTACTGTTTTATGGGTCAAATAGCTTATACACGTTGAAAATTATCGATGATTGTCATGTTTCAGATTTAACCTTGCAACTGATGTTTTAGTCTCAAAATAAAATAAACAAATAAACAAAAAAAAAACAGATGTCCGTAGATGTCCAATGCTCAAGGAGACAAAATACCCTTAAAGGGATACACGGCAATCTTGATTTTTCAAGAACAACAAAAAACAAACAAACTCAAAACACGGTGTCCAGTTTGTACAATACCTGTATGTGGTCAATCATTAATATTAATTATAAGAAAAGAGCAAATTGTTTTTGAATATTACTAACTGTCGATACTATTGCACCAATAATAGATTTAAACTTATGGTAGAATAACGAAGAAAACATACACATACTTTTAATGTTCGATAAAAGCTTCTAAACTGCCATAATTGCATGTCTCTTTAATAGTTTCGGGTATCGCTGTGGAAGGAGCCGGAGGCACAGTGATAGCAACGTATTATTAATCTTAGGCTGTGCCATTTTAAAGAAACTCACGGCAGTCGTAAAGTAGTTATACCTACATGTTAGCTCTACTGGCAAAAGGCCAGCAGAGCTTATGGGATGGCGAGTTGTCCGTCGTTTGTCGTCCGTCCGTCCGTTAACTTTTATCTCGTTAAGACGATAGGGCCTTCATTTTTTTCATCCGATCTTGACCAAACTTTACCAGATTGTTAATATCAATGAAAGCTCGGACAAATTCGAAAAACAGCCAAATCAAACCAGTAACAGCGGAGTTATGGCCCTTGCTTTAGTTAAAAATGCTATATTTTGCCGCGTTAAGACGATAGGGCCTTCATTTTTCATCCGATCTATCAAACTTTATTCGATTGCTCGGACAAGTTCGAAAACCAGCCAAATCGGCCAGTAACAACGGAGTTATGGCCCTTGATTTAGTTCAAAATGCTATATTTTGTCTCGTTAAGACGATAGGGCCTTCAGTTTTCATCCGATCTTGACCAAACTGATCAGATCAAACCAGTAACAACGGAGTTATGGCCATTGATTTCGTTAAAAATGCTATATTTTGTCTCATAAATACAAAAGGTCCTCAATTTTCATCCGATCTTTACCAAACTTTACTAGATTGTTACTATCAATGAAAGCTCAGACAAGTTCGTAAACAGCCAGTTCGGACCAATAAAAGCGGAGTTATGGCCCTTGATTTAGTTAAACAAATGCTATATTTTGCCTCTTTAAGACGATAGGGCATTCATTTTTCATCCGATCTTTACCAAACTGTACCAGATTGTTGATATCAATAAAAGCTCGGATTTGAAAAAAAACAGCCTGATTGGACCATTTACACCGGAGTCATGGCCCTTGATTTTTCTGAAATATGCTATATTTGGGCCTTGTTAACATGATAGGGCCTTCATTTTTCATCCGATCTTCACTAAACGTTACTAGATTGTTACTATTAGTAAAAGCTTGGACAAGTTTGGAAACCAACCAAATCGGATTAGTAACACCGGACTTATGGCCCTTGATTTAGTTAAAACATGCTGTATTTTGCCTCCTTAAAACGAAAGGATCTTCATTTGGCCGGATTTCAGTGAAACGTTGCAGGGATGATCAGTACCAAGCCTAGTTGCAATATCGTCACCGTGTTCCGGTTGAGTGATTTTGGCAGAGTTATGACCCTTTAAAGGTTTAAATACACAAACTTTGTTCTGACTAGTTATCCTGAACCCCTGACCAGATTTAAACGAAACTGTTTAGGAATGATCAGTTCCAGGTCAAGTTGTGCATATCATCGCGGTGTTCCAGTTGAATGATTTTTTGCAGAGTTATGGCCCTTTAAAGGTTTTAATACACAAACTTTGTCTGAACTAGTTCTCCTAAACCCCTCGCCGGATTTCGGTTTACAGATTTTTGACGGAGTTCAAGGTTTTTGATACACAAACATTTTCCGGGCTAGTTCTCCTGAGCCCCTGGCCGGATTTCAACGAAACTTGACAAGGATGATCAGTATCAAGCCTAGTTGTGCATTTCATCGCCATATTTTGGTTTAACAATTGTTTGCAGTGCTATGGCCCTTTAAAGGTTTTAATACACAAACTTTGTCTAGATTAGTCTCTTCTGAACTCCTTGCCGGATTTCAACAAATCTTGGCAGCGATTATCAGTACCAAGCCTAGTTGCACCTGTCATTGCCGTGTTCTGGTTGAATGATTTTTGGCACTTTTAAGGTTTTAATAACAAACTTTGTCCTAACTACATGTAATTCTCCTGATCCCCTGACCGGATTTCAACGAATCTTGGCAGGGATGATCAGGACCAAGCCTAGTTGCGCATTTCGTTTGCCGTGTTCCAGATGAATGAATTTTGGCAGAGTTATGACCCCTTAAAGGTTTTAATACACTAACTTTGTACTAGTTCTCCTGAACTTCTGACCGGATTTCAACGAAACTTGGCATGTATGATCTGTACCAAGCCTGGTTGCGTATATTATCGCCATGTTCCGGTTGAATATTTTTTGACAGAGTTATGGCCCCTTGTACATAAACTTTTTCCTTAGCAAGTAGAGCGTCCACCCTCTTGGGCCTCTTGTTTTAATCCAGTATCACTTTGACTTAAAACGTGCTGGCAATATTAAATAAAAGGTAGTAATTTGAGAGTCATGTTGTCTTCGTTATTCTACCAACGGTTTAAATATATTATTGCTCGACTACAATCAACAATTAATAATATGCAAACACAATTTGCTTTGAACTGATCACATATTAAAAATTATTTACGAATATGCAAGTTCTGTAGGAAAAAATAATTAAATAACGCCGCAAGTTTAAACAATTCAATATCGCCATGTGCCCCTTTAAAATAAGAGGAAACACTTCCAGACAGATGTACTTGGCTCATCAGGGAATAACATTTTCTCCATCCTAATAGCATACTTCCCCCTAATATCGTCCATACACATTCCTGTGTATCGCGCTCCGAGTGCGTTAAAGAGCCATGCGAATCTATACATGTAATAAGTAAGAGTAGGGTAGTTCCCGGATGTAAAGTGGTAAGAGTAGGGTATTCCCGGAGGTAAAGTAGTAAGAGGAGGGTATTCCCGGAGGTAAAGTAGTAAGAGTAGGGTATTCCCGGAGGTAAAGTAGTAAGAGTAGGGTATTCCTGGAGGTAAAGTAGTAAGAGTAGGGTAGGGTATTCCCGGAGGTAAAGTAGTAAGAGTAGGGTATTCCCGGATGTAAAGTAGTAGGAATAGGGTATTCCCGGAGGTAAAGTAGTAAGAGTAGGGTATTCCCGGATGTAAAGTAGTAAGAGTAGGGTATTCTCGGATGTAAAGTAGTAAGAGTAGGAATTCCCGATGTTAAGTAGTAAGAGTAAGGTATTCCCGGATGTAAAGTAGTAAGAGTAGGGTATTCTCGGATGTAAAGTAGTAAGAGTAGGAATTCCCGATGTAAAGTAGTAAGAGTAGGGTATTCCCGGATGTAAAGTAGTAAGAGTAGGGTATTCCCTGAGGAAAAGTAGTAAGAGTAGGGTATTCCCGGAGATAAAGTAGTAAGAGTAGGGTATTCCCGGATGTAAGGTAGTAAGAGTAGGGTATTCCCAACTGTAAAGTAGTAAGAGTAGGGTATTCCCGGAGGTAAAGTAGTAAGAGGAGGGTATTCCCGGAGGTAAAGTAGTAAGAGTAGGGTATTCCTGGAGGTAAAGTAGTAAGAGTAGGGTGGGGTATTCCCGGAGGTAAAGTAGTAAGAATAGGGTATTCCCGGATGTAAAGTAGTAAGAGTAGGGTATTCCCGGAGTTAAAGTAGTAAGAGAAGGGTAGGTAAGTATTCACTATTTCGTCTTATTATACAATAAGTTTTAATATATTATTGGTGCAATAATATCAAAAATTAAAGGGACACTGTCCGTAACTTTCAGCTTATAAAACACACACTAATTTTGTTCGCAAACATTACACACCAAACATTACTGAATATTTACTAATTAAAGCAGGATTGTTTGACGGAATTCAATCGCGGTACAAAAAAAAGAGAAACCATTTCGGGCGTTTGAACTCGCAGCCCAAACTAAAATTACACTCGCGGTAATAATAGTGAGCGTAAAGTGGTCGACCTACATATATCGCACTAAATACTATGGTGAAAACCTAATGCGCTAATGGAAGTCACGTGATCGCAGAAAAGGTAAATACGGTGGGTCCCACTTTATTTACAAATAATAATTTAAGCTTTTTTTTTCAAACTCACGAATTTATTACTACAGACTTCTTAGTGTCTATGCTCATGTTTTCATGTATATATTTCACTGAATAAAAGTCAGACAGTTATTTGGTTATGCTCAATATCTGCTTACTTACGGACAGTGTCCCTTTAATACAATTCTTATAATTACAATTAATGGTTGAACAAATGCAATGTATGTAGAAAAACTAACGGGACGCCGATAGTTTTTAAAAATTGCCATGTGTCCTTTTAAATATAACAGCCGTATATAGGAAGTAAATAGACCTTGAAGCGAATTTTGGGGGGAATTCCCTGTATATATCTAGGAGTCACAACCAATGCGATTAAAAACGTAAATATTTATCAAGATGCAACTATCTGTTATACTTATACGCAGAGATTCCAAAAGTGAATTATTTAAATTTTATTATTTGATGAAAATCGTTATAATAATACCACTGTCTTCGTGGAGATTATATACAAATGTAAGTTAACCTTTGTTTTTATGCTTTGCATAAGGTCTTCAATCATGCAGCCATATGTAACAATATATATAGGTTTTAACTGGGCTATTGCGCTTAATTAACCTGTTTGATTTTTTACACAGGTGCCGTGTTGTTTTATTGTTTTGTTATACCAATGGTTCCAAATTATGCACTCCTTTCTGTTTTGAAATGCTCGCTTTTTGTTGTATTTGTAGAGTTGAACAGTTCTGCATTAAAGGGACACGTGGCAGTCTTGAAGATTTTGTCATTCATTAAAATTAGGGTCTCGATTTACTAATCAGTGTCAATTGGACTTTAACGTAGTTTGCATATAACTAAATAAAAACAAAATTCAATTTTCTTCGTTATTCTACTAAATGTATTGATACATTATTGGTGCAGTATAATCAATAGTTAGTAATATGTGAACCAATTTGCTTTGAACTATTTTAATAATTAGTATTAATGTTGCGGCGCATTGCACGTGAGCCCTTGAACAAGACACGTACTCCCACTGGTTTGTGTAGAGGTTAACCGGGCGGTCCTATGTACTGAACCCCGTGTGTCTCCCGGGCAGCAATAATGCCACTGCTTATTCAGACAGAGTGGTAAAC
Source organism: Cyrtodaria siliqua (assembly GCA_037043455.1). Taxonomy (NCBI): domain Eukaryota; kingdom Metazoa; phylum Mollusca; class Bivalvia; order Adapedonta; family Hiatellidae; genus Cyrtodaria; species Cyrtodaria siliqua. The sequence goes on along the minus strand of JAWPHD010001923.1, from coordinate 136,437 downwards.
TTTTCATAAATTCATGTTCATGTTGTCATTTTGTCGTGTTCATTACAGGTCTTCGTAATGTTTCAGCTGCAACGTGAGTTGTGGCAGAATATTCAGCGTAAAAAGGAGTGTAAACAACATAATTTGCAGCAATTCTGCAGTTCTCAGTTTCTCAGATGAGAAGCGTTTAGGCCAATTCTGCGTATTTTTTATCACGATGTGAATGGAGGTTGGGCCTGGAATGTTCCATGCTGTTAGCGCCATATAACCTTTTCGTGTTGGAACGCCGTAAAATCCAATTCCGCTGTACCCTTTGCACTGAGGTTTATCCAGCGGGAATGTGAATGAACCAGATGGTAAGAGTAGAGAACTCCCGAAATCTCGTTTATTCTCTATGTCTTGGATTGGCTCTAAATAACATATATGATGCTGACGAGCAGTCGACACTAGGTCATTATCTAGATGATACTTAATACAACCGTTTATATAGGCTCATTGAGTAAATCCTATTTTAGAAAGGATTCTTCTTTTTAGTGTAGCAACATGTTAATTCCTTTAGTAATTGAAGAAACTAACCGCCAAATAACGGCAAAAATTGCACTACGAAATTGTTTTTTTTATCAAAACTCCATCCAGGTGTTCAGGTCATATAATATTATATATGTGCTAATTAAAAGTATAGATTTGTTCATGTGTTCTTAAAATACCTGCGATTGAAATGCGGCGTAAAATGAATAATGAGTTGGTAACTTAATTCGACTCTCCAGTTTTGAGGTTTGGTCTGGCTGGTTAAAGCCGTTTATATTGTGTGTATTGCATCTGTGTTCTTAAAATATATAAGTTATATATATGTTTACATGTAAGTTATATGTATGTATACATAGTCGTCAGTAGTTTGAGATGTTGTAAAAGTTGGCTGTTGTTCTTTAAATGTTTAAATTACACGCGGCAATACAGGTTATGCGACATATACTACTAGTATAAACATTATTTCAATGATATTCTATACTTCATATTTAATTTTGATATCACAATTCAAAATCTAATATCTGTATAAATCAAGATGTTTTTAAAGAGATAGTATGTACTTGGCCTACAAATCCGTTCACCGTTTAAATATTTGTTTGGGCGTCTATATTCGATGTTTACACTTTTCTTTATATAGATCAAACAAACTAAGGCAGAACTGCAAATAAACATTGCATTTGTCAGTTAATTGACATTTATCATTACTAGTATCATTCAAGAAGGTTTGACTTGAGTTTAAAATGATTTTAAGTCAAATTTATAGAAACGATTAACCTCACGAAGAACAATAAAGATTTAATGGCAAAAATCCATTAAATACACTGAAATAGGTCATATGTGTTTAAATTATTATATAGACGGTTTGAATACATATGGAGTTGAGCAAACGTATTACTGGCGATACAAAGAGTGGGGATCAGTTAAAGTATGGACGCCCTGGAGGGACGTCTGATTTTATGATTTCTGACTTTATGACTTCTAACTTCATTACTTCTAACTACATGACTTCATGACTGCTAACTAAATCACTTCTAACTACATCACTTCACGACTTCTAACTTCATCACTTCTAACTTCACGACTTCCAACTTAATCACTTCTAACTTCATCACTTCTAACTTCATGACTTCTAACTTCACGACTTTAAAACAACTGACCGACTTCTAAAGTCATGACTCCTAACTTTGCTACTTATTAACTTCATGGCTTCTAACTTCACGACTTCTAATTTCACGACTTCTAACTTCACAACATATTAACTTCTAACTTCATCACTTCTAACTTCATCACTTTTAACTTCACGACTTCTCATTGCTTGAAAGTCATAAAGTTGGAAGTAATGAAGTTAGAAGTTGTAAAGTTGGAAGTCGTGAAGTTAGAAGTTGTGAAGTTGAAAGTCATGAAGTTGGAAGTCATGAAGTTGGAAGTAATGAAGTTAGTATTTATGAATCAAGCTTTCCTGAAGTAATGAAGTAAAAAGTAAGGACGTCAGAAGTCCCTCCAGGGCTTTCATAGTATGTAAAGGGACACTGGACGATCTTGAAGGAGTAATTAGCACTTCAATGTACTAAATGCAGTTAATTCTGCTTGTATTTATTTTAATGGAAAGTAATACAATTAGAATTTCAAAATGTCTTGGTTATACTTTCTTAAATTTAAATACATTATTCGTGCAGTTTATCAAAAAATAATATTAGCATTATTGTTCGGGGCGCTTGTTTCAGACAAAATACATATCGTACCTAAATAAGTTGTATATCAGTGAAACAGGCATTTTTAGTGGTAAATAAAAATACCTTACTTTTCAAAATCGGTTGAGAAATAAAAATTTCATGCGCGAAAGCTGTTTTTGATGGGGCATTTTCAATGCAAAATTCTGCTGCATGAAAAATTTGATTTTCTTTTTTTTTTAGGATGTTTATCCAAAAATGGTTTTAAATTGTTGGATATTCGTAAATTAAGACACCCTGAAAGTTTTATAGCAAACTATGAAGGCTAACTGAAGTTATATGAATTTTCTTAATTTTCTGCTGTCCCGCCAACAAGGAATTTACATGGGAAAAGCCCCATCAAAAAATCATTTCGGCTGTAAAATATTTATTTCTCAACCGATTTTCAAAACTAAGCTATTTTTATTTACCACTAAAAATACCAGTTCTAATGATACATAATTGAAGTACGTATTATTTAAATTGCTCAAGCTACTGCAGAAAAACCTTTGGCTGAAGGAAGCGCCCCAAACAAAAGGCAAATGCATTTGGTTTTGAGCCTTTCAATTAGTTATGTTTAAAGGAACACACGACAATCTCGATTTCGTCAAAACTCGCGACGCGCCGTTAGTTTTTCTAACTTAACTTGCATATTTGTAAATCCTTTATAATACTACTTATTTGAAAGGTTACACAGCAAATTGATTTTGCATAATATTATTTTTTCTGAGCCTAACTTGAAGAAAACTACAAATGGGGCTGAAATGAAACACAATACAAACAAACGAACAAAACACTTGTTTATTGTTATATACCTTGTCTCATCTGGAATGTCATGGATTGCCATTCTTCATTTTATTAGTACGCAACAGTTTGTTATTGCTTTTGACCTTTGTCTAAGAAAATCACTTATCATATAATAAAACACAGACCTATATAACTGTTTTAGTAAGTACATTTCAGCTTAAACTGTATGCTTTAATTCCACACACAAAGCATCCACATCTATCGTTTCTATCAATATTCTTGTTTTCGCGTATTATTTTATATCTTCTAACTGTATTGCACATTGTTGTAAACATTGTTCATACAATTTACGTGTTTTTGTATTGTGTGTCTCTAAAATAATACATATATGTTAAATACAATGACAGATAAAACATGTTCAGAGAGTTATTGCCACAAGTTTTTCTATATATTATAGTTAACAAAGATGGTGGCTGACAGCCATGTGTTTGACGTTGAATCAAAATCACTTTTTAAGACAAACTACTGCATCTCATGTGAGTTATTTCGGTAAAGGTTCCATATCAATACCACTAATGGTTTTTGATTAGTCACAACAAAATTGTATTTAAAACTCTTTTTTTTTACCAATTTCTGCCATCATGAAAGGCAGATCAACCTGATTTTTACCAACAATAAAGAGTAACACTACTGTAAAGTTTCATGAACATCCAGAAAGTAGTTTCAGAAATTTAGTCGCCACAAGTGTTTCCTATGTATAAAAGGATGCATTAACATTGAGTCAAGTTCAGATTTTGTTAACGAACAACTGCATGTCATGCCAGTCATTCAAAAGTGTTTGAAATATGCAAGTATTAAAAATGTGTTACGGGACGGGACGCGACGGGACGCGACGAGCCAACAATGTGTTACGCGACGGGACGGGACGTTACGGACAACGTGATTCCTATATAGCCCCCACTTCACTTTGTGAATGCGGGGGTATAACTAGTTGTCATTCCAGTCATTTTGGTAAGAGTTCCAAATCAGCGCCACTCAATTTTAGCTGTGGAGACCATCTTGAATTTCAAGCGAACCGGATTTTTCTTTAGGACCAATAAGACATTAAGAGCACCATTTCTGTGACTCGCCACTGCATAATCACTGCTGAACTGATGAGGTATGAAAGCACCAATTATTTTCCCCATAGACACCAATGTTAAAGTGTCACATATTAATGATTTGCTGCAAATTCAACTCAAGTATGGATAATGCAGCAGTGTAATGTTCATATAGAAAACTATTTTTCCACTTGAAAAATCACCAGAAAACGTGGGGTCACAAGACATGTAAGAAAGTTCTTGTTTGTTTACTAAACAGGTCAAGGGTACAACTGTTTTTATTGATCGACTGTTTTCATAGAGTCGAAATTTCGAAAATGTTCATCAGTGATCCAGTAAAACCTATTAATACGCTTCTTATACATAAAACCACAAAATCGAATAGAAATGGGCAGTTTTCCCCTACTTATAATGCCCATTGCCATCGAAAAAGGAGGGATTACTTTTTATTATAGGAACTACATTCGACTACACCTCGGAGGTTCACATGTAATTGGTGGTGGTAAACCATGAGTGTACAAAGCGATATACTAAAAGTCGTGCTATTACTAACTCGGGAGTTAACGTCAACACGCTTTCATATTGTATACAATTTTACGGGGATTTCCAGCAGATAAGTCCCTGTTTTCCCGGCTTTAATATAGAGTAATGATGAGTTTGTTACCACACTGACACCTCACGTGTGTGGAATGGTAAATACTGTAATCAATGAAAAACAACTCTGCAAACAGCAGATAAGCACTTAGTTTGAATGTCAAAGCATGTACCGATGAAATCAAAACAATATTAAAAAATGTCGTTGGTTGTGAAGTTGATTCCATAAAATATAAAATAATTATCTTTACTCCAATTAATATATTTATTTTACCATTTCCTATTACTGTTTTACTAATTGATTAATCAACATTGTAACTAAACGTAAATACACACACACAATATGTTAGTAATGCAACAGTCTTCCAAACTGTATGCCTTTTCTTTGCATTTTAATACCGTAAACTACGTTCTAATAAGAATTCCGACTGTGAACTTTAAAAATAACGGGAGAATTACTCTTCTAAACCGTTATTAAACCTCAATCCAGGTGTTCAGGTCATATAATAATGTATATGTGCCGAAGTAAAAGTACAGGTTTATTCACGGGTTCTTAAAATATCCGTGATTGAATATGCGTAACCTGAATTATGAGTTTGTAACTTAATTTGACGCTTTAGTTTTGGGGTTTAGTCTGGCTGGTTAAAGCCGTTTATATTGTGTCTATAGAGTTGGGAGCGTGTCCGTGGCCGAGGGGTTAACAACGTTTCGTTGTAAACCTTCTCGCCGCTCACCGCTACGGGTTCAAATCCCATTGGGAGCTCGACTTGTGAGGAAATGTCGATTCTTACGGATGACGGGAGGTGTACAGTACTGGTTCTACCCAGGAAAAGTGGGTGGTCTGCCTCCACCGCAAAAAAAATCCACCGTCATATATAACCTTACGTGTGTTGAAAATGACGTAAAACACCATACATACTACAGAGTTTGGATTCGCAAAATATGGAAGTTATATATATATATATATATATATATATATATATACATATATACCTTGTCGTCAGTAGGTTTAGAAACGGTGTATTAGGTCTGTTGTAAAATGTGTCCATTGATGACGGGATAGTGACTTCAATTGAATCTCTTGCGTCAATAAAATTGCAACAATTCTGTTACCGGGCAATAACACTTTTACTATTACCGAGCCCCCAGGAAACCTAAATGTGGAACACCTATCATATCGGGTTTTGTCGATTGTTATGGTGTGTATATAAAGGAGGAAAACAGTAATAGTTGGAAATAATGTTTATTACGTTATGTGCAATATAATATCAAATGTGGGATTTTCACTAGTTAACCATCGGTCTCAACGTTGTCATCACTGCGCTAGACTTATACATATGCATGCGATATGTGACATGCATTCAAATAATCACAATGTTTCATAATCATCTATTCAATAATATCATTATAACATATTTTACTTCAATATACATGTTATTGTATAAATGTTATGGCTATTTGAACTTTTTCTGATATACTAATACAGAAGTAATGCATTGCGAGAGTCGTTTTCTTACTTTAATATCCGAGATATTGCGAATGGTTCACTAAATTCATAAAAACACTCAACACTCGAAGGAGATAATAAATACTTACATAATATGTAATCAGTACAAGGAAATACAAAACATACATATATGGAATAACTCCCATATACTGACCATTCAATGGTTAAGGAACTACTTGTCTCGCTTATCATGCCCATTGACAAAATGTTCCTGGTTCCTTCCTGTCCATAGTCATATCTATAAAAATAGAAAAGGGTAAATTAATATCGGGATGATTTATCTGATACATCGTTAAAATAAACCACTTCACAAAATGTATAATTAAATAAACGAGCTGAATTGTATGAATTGTTATTCAACCACATGGAGAGGAAGGAGACATGCAACGGGAAACCCTGCACTCACTTGTATGGTTATTTCTAGAAGCTCCACGGAGAGAGGAAGGATATATATGCATCCGTGAACCCTGTACTCACTCGTATTGGTTAGATAGAGAGATGAAGGATGTATATGCATCCGGGAACCCTGTACTCACTCGTATAGGTTATTTCTAGACGCCCGATAGAGAGATGAAGGATATATATGCATCCGGGAACCCTGTACTCACTCGTATAGGTTAGATAGAGAGATGAAGGATATATATATGCATCCGGGAACCCTGTACTCACTCGTATAGGTTATTTCTAGACGCCCGATAGAGAGATGAAGGATATACATGCATCCGGGAACCTTGTACTCACTCGTATAGGTTATTTCTAGACGCCCCACAGAGAGAAGAAGGATATATATGCATCCGGGAACCCTGTACTCACTCGTATAGGTTAGATAGAGAGATGAAGGATATATATATGCATCCGGGAACCCTGTACTCACTCGTATAGGTTATTTCTAGACGCCCGATAGAGAGATGTAGGATATATATGCATCCGGGAACCTTGTACTCACTCGTATAGGTTATTTCTAGACGCCCCACAGAGAGATGAAGCATGCGTATGAATCCGGGAACTCTGTACTGTCTCGTATAGGTTATTTCTAGACGCCCCACAGAGAGATAAAGCATGCGTATGAATCCGGGAACTCTGTACTGTCTCGTATAGGTTATTTCTAGACGCCCCACAGAGAGATGAAGCATGCATATGAATCCGGGAACTCTGTACTGTCTCGTATAGGTTATTTCTAGACGCCCCACAGAGAGATGAAGCACGCGTATGAATCCGAGAACTCTGTACTGTCTCGTATAGGTTATTTCTAGACGCCCCACAGAGAGATGAAGCATGCGTATGAATCCGGGAACCCTGTACTGTCTCGTATAGGTTATTTCTAGACGCCCCACAGAGAGATGAAGCATGCGTATGAATCCGGGAACCCTGTACTGTCTCGTATAGGTTATTTCTAGACGCCCCACAGAAAGATGAAGCATGCGTATGAATCCGGGAACCCTGTACTGTCTCGTATAGGTTATTTCTAGACGCCCCACAGAGAGATGAAGCATGCGTATGAATCCGGGAACCCTGTACTGTCTCGTATAGGTTATTTCTAGACGCCCCACAAAGAGATGAAGCATGCGTATGAATCCGGGAACTCTGTACTGTCTCGTATAGGTTATTTCTAGACGCCCCACAGAGAGATGTAGGATATATATGCATCCGGGAACCTTGTACTGTCTTGTATAGGTTAGATAGAGAGATGAAGGATATATATATGCATCCGGGAACCCTGTACTCACTCGTATCGGTTAGATAGAGAGATGAAGGATATATATATGCATCCGGGAGCCCTGTACTCACTCGTATAGGTTATTTCTAGACGCCCGATAGAGAGATGTAGGATATATATGCATCCGGGAACCTTGTACTCACTGGTATAGGTTATTTCTAGACGCCCCACAGAGAGATGAAGCATGCGTATGTATCCGGGAACTCTGTACTGTCTCGTATAGGTTATTTCTAGACGTCCCACAGAGAGATGAAGCATGCGTATGAATCCGGGAACTCTGTACTGTCTCGTATAGGTTATTTCTAGACGCCCCACAGAGAGATGAAGCATGCGTATGAATCCGGGAACTCTGTACTGTCTCGTATAGGTTATTTCTAGACGCCCCACAGAGAGATGAAGCATGCGTATGAATCCGAGAACTCTGTACTGTCTCGTATAGGTTATTTCTAGACGCCCCACAGAGAGATGAAGCATACGTGTGAATCCGGGAACCCTGTACTGTCTCGTATAGGTTATTTCTAGACTGAATCCGGGAACTCTGTACTGTCTCGTATAGGTTATTTCTAGACACCCCACAGAGAGATGAAGCATGCGTATGAATCCGGGAACCCTGTACTGTCTCGTATAGGTTATTTCTAAACGCCCCACAGAGAGATGAAGCATGCGTATGAATCCGGGAACCCTGTTCTGTCTCGTATAGGTTATTTCTAGACGCCCCACAGAGAGATGAAGCATGCGTATAAATCCGGGAACCCTGTACTGTCTCGTATAGGTTATTTCTAGACGCCCCACAGAGAGATGAAGCATGCGTATGAATCCGGGAACCCTGTACTGTCTCGTATAGGTTATTTCTAGACGCCCCACAGAGAGATGAAGCATGCGTATGAATCCGAGAACTCTGTTCTGTCTGGTATAGGTTATTTCTAGACGCCCCACAGAGAGATGAAGCATGCGTATTAATCCGGGAACTCTGTACTGTCTCGTATATGTTATTTCTAGACGCCCCACAGAGAGATGAAGCATGTGTATGCATCCGGGAACCCTGTACTGTCTCGTATAGGTTATTTCTAGACGCCCCACAGAGAGATGAAGCATGCGTATGAATCCGGGAACCCTGTACTGTCTCGTTTAGGTTATTTCTAGACGCCCCACAGAGAGATGAAGCATGCTTATGAATCCGGGAACTCTGTAGTGTCTCGTATAGGTTATTTCTAGACGCACCACAGAGAGATGAAGCAAGCGTATGAATCCGGGAACTCTGTACTGTCTCGTATAGGTTATTTCTAGACGCCCCACAGAGATATGAAGCATGCGTATGAATCCGGGAACCCTGTACTGTCTCGTATAGGTTATTTCTAGACGCCCCACAGAGAGATGAAGCATGCGTATGCATCCGGGAACTCTGTACTGTCTCGTATAGGTTATTTCTAGACGCCCCACAGAGAGATGAAGCATGCGTATGAATCCGGGAACTCTGTACTGTCTCGTATAGGTTATTTCTAGTAGCCCCACAGAGAGATGAAGCATGCATATGAATCCGGGAACTCTATACTGTCTCGTATAGGTCATTTCTAGACGCCCCACAGAGAGATGAAGCATGCGTATGAATCCGGGAACCCTGTACTGTCTCGTATAGGTTATTTCTAGACGCCCCACAGAGAGATGAAGCATGCGTATGAATCCGGGAACTCTGTACTGTCTCGTATAGGTTATTTCTAGACGCCCCACAGAGGGATGAAGCATGCATATGAATCCGGGAACTCTATACTGTCTCGTATAGGTCATTTCTAGACGCCCCACAGAGAGATGAAGCATGCGTATGAATCCGGGAACCCTGTACTGTCTCGTATAGGTCATTTCTAGACGCCCCACAGAGAGATGAAGCATGCGTATGAATCCGGGAACTCTGTACTGTATCGTATAGGTTATTTCTAGACGTCCCACAGAGAGATGAAGCATGCGTATGAATCCGGGAACTCTGTACTGTCTCGTATAGGTTATTTCTAGACGCCCCACAGAGAGATGAAGCATGCGTATGAATCCGGGAACTCTGTACTGTCTCGTATAGGTTATTTCTAGACGCCCCACAGAGAGATGAAGCATGCGTATGAATCCGGGAACCCTGTACTGTCTCGTATAGGTTATTTCTAGACCCCCACAGAGAGATGAAGCATGCGTATGAATCCGGGAACCCTGTACTGTCTCGTTTAGGTTATTTCTAGACGCCCCACAGAGAGATGAAGCATGCTTATGAATCCGGGAACTCTGCAGTGTCTCGTATAGGTTATTTCTAGACGCACCACAGAGAGATAAAGCATGCGTATGAATCCGGGAACTCTGTACTGTCTCGTATAGGTTATTTCTAGACGCCCCACAGAGAGACGAAGCATACGTATGCATCCAGGAACTCTGTACTGTCTCATATAGGTTATGTCTAGACGCCCCACAGAGAGATGAAGCATGCGTATGAATCCGGGAACTCTGTACTGTCTTGTATAGGTTATTTCTAGACGCCCCACAGAGAGATGAAGCATGCGTATGAATCCGGGAACTCTGTACTGTCTCGTATAGGTTATTTCTAGACGCCCCACAGAGAGATGAAGCATGCGTATGAATCCGGGAACCCTGTACTGTCTCGTATAGGTTATTTCTAGACGCCCCACAGAGCGATGAAGCATGCGTATGAATCCGGGAACTCTGTACTGTCTCGTATAGGTTATTTGTAGACGCCCCACAGAGCGATGAAGCATGGGTATGAATCCGGGAACTCTGTACTGTCTCGTATAGGTTATTTCTAGACAGAGAGATGAAGCATGCGTGTGAATCCGGGAACGCTGAAGTGTCTCGTATAGGTTATTTCTAGACAGAGAGATGAAGCATGCGTATGAATCCGGGAACTCTGTACTGTCTCGTACCATCGAATAGATTCATATGCTTCATTAACAGAAACTAGATTTCATAATTAAAAAAAAAAAAAGCGTAATTTACAACTTTCCCCAAAGGCATAAGAATACCCCAATCAGCACCTTTTCCGACTAAAGAGAACAACAATAATCTCCACCTTTAGTATTATTTAAAATGGCTTTTTCTCTGATTTTATTTGATTTGAAAAGATATAAAATATCAACAAGCAAGGTTTTACGCAAGCGTAAAATAGCTGCCGAGAGACAAGAAGTTAACATAATAATATATCAAGTTACGGGTGTTAAAACAATATTGAAAAATATAAATGTTGTCACGGAGACATAAACTCGCCACAACCGTTTTTCTTTACATTCTTCCCAATTGTTACCAAGCATTTTAAATCAATGTGGGCGAACTCGCTTCTTTCTGTTCAAATACCTTGACATGCCTTACATATTAATTACAATTACCTTGTAACATCAGCACAGAAATACAATTGTTCACATGTAAGGGATACGTGTGCGTTAGAGTGTGCATTACAACACATATAAACTGTTCACTGTTACCATGTGTAATTATAAGATTGCGTTATCAAAGTGAAAAATGTAAAGGAACTGTTGCTACCTTACCATCAGCAATAATGAAACCAATGAAAATTTAAAAAAAAAAAAAAGAAAGAAAAAAAAATGGAAAATCAGCAAACTTGAACCCTACCTTCTTGGGCAGTAACACGACGCCTCGACCAACTGCGCTATTAAGGCTTGAGAATGTTCCGTTGCTAATATACATATAATATTAATGATTACATGCTACATTTCAGTAGACTGGTTTACAAAAACGTCATTTCAGCAAGTGAAATGGTAACCTTTCAACGTTACAAAATATGTGTTTATACCATTCAAGTTTTTCAGACGAGTTCTCTACGAATTCAAGTTGTAAAGCATGCTTATTGCCACTTACATGAGTCACAGTCTGTTAACCATAGACAGATAGAAAAGCAATATAAGAGTCAGCTGCCTTTGTCAGCTGAATGAATTTATCATCTACACTTCTAAGATAGGATGTTCGCATAAATAATGAATTAAAAAGATATCATGACAAACCATATGTCAAGACGGTGGACAATTTGAATTTGTATATTAGTCGTATCGAGTATGATTATTCATCAACAGGTGAGGCTATAGTTAATGACATACTATTATTCGGCAATAATATACAAAAGTATTATTTGGCGAAAAGCCAGGCTTCAGAGAATTGTGATATACTTAAAATAATGTAAATGATATCCCGGTTCCCTGTTGTATTCTGATAGTCTGCACTTCTACTGACCGTTATAACACAAACGGGGACCAGTAATTATCGCAGACCAATTATATAAGCCAGTTCATAAATTATAACGACCGTAACTGAAACGACGTTAAGGTAATTTTTTGATAATGCTGATACATCAAATATACTGAGCAAAATAAATTTAGCCCATTAAATACATGTTACTTCGATAGACGGGATACAAAGCCGTGTAATAATGCTACAAAGTAATTTGTAAACAAAGTCGGTGATAAAAATAAAGTAAATATACGTTTATATATAGGTTATCGAAAATCGTTCTCATTTCAATGGAAAGGGTGGTAATTTTAAAATGACGAAATTTAGAATGTTTTTGTTTGAGAATAACAATCTTGTTTGAACGTATTTCACGGCGGCGGTTTTTAAACAATGACAGAATGGGCAATTCTTGTCAATGCCGAACATTTTTGTTCAAAGCAACGCTATTATATCAATGCTGGTATGTTTGAACTATGTCCATAAAAAGTCGTGGTAAACTTTTTTGTTCAATATATTGCGAGTTACACGTTGAAGTTGTCAATGTGCAACCTTAAACGCCATACGTTATGAGCATGTTATACACCTTGATTTATAATACAATATCTGTTTAATAGCGGTTTAACTATTGTACATGTATATTGTATTTTCAAATCACATTTCTATTATTAAACGGCTTAATATACATGTATAGTATATGCATGCTATTGGTATGTGAGGATTGTTCCTACTTGTTTGTATTTGATTTACTTTTCAATGTAAAGTTATTAAATGAAAACACACAATTCGCATGACGTATAAATGACGTTTACAAGACATTTTTTTTATCAATACGTAACACGAGTAAACTGTTGTCGAATTATGCGGAAGACTTATAACTTACGCAACCCAGTCAATAATTAATTAAAACTTTGCAAATTATGCTAAATAAATACTTTCACTCTTCGTGGGTTAACTAACGTACTACTACGCTATGCTTGTCAAAAAAGATAACTTGCGTGGCAAATGACAACAGTTTTAAGGAAAAAAACGTCGCATAACTTTTTACCATAGTGTACATTTCATTCTTTCAATTATATTTGTGCTTATGTTTAATAAGGGGAAGTGGAAGTTGTAGTTATTTGAATATCTCGTTTATTTACCCGATATTCACATAACTAAATTGTTTGTTGGGGGTTTAACGTAATTTTTCAGCACATTTGTGGCAAAGTATGATGGTTACTTTTTAGTGGTCTGCCGCAGACCGTCCACTTATTAGTGGATAGAACCAGTACTGTATACCTCCCGCCATCCATAAGAATCGACACTTTTCACTTACAAATCAAGCTCCTGGAGTGGGATTTGAACCCGCAGCGGTGAGAGACGAGAAGGGGTTTTAACGCACGAAGCGCTTGTTTTATAAAATAATCAATCTACTTATTCTAAATTAAGATTGCCATGTGTTACTTTAAACCACCATTGATGGGTTTTAAGTTTGAAAATTTAAAAATATAACTTCCTTCTTGGAAAAGGAAGAAAAACATAATAATGACATGAGAGTATTTAATAGTATATACGTATATGAATATACTATACACATCATTTTACTAATCTGATTATTAATTCAAGAAATATACATTCCATTGTGTATGTTTAATTGTGACTCCATGTATATTTATATGAACAATACGTATGTGTGTGTGTGTGTATATGGTATGCTTGTATGTGTTCTACCTGTACCTCCACGAGGTTGTGTTATGTTATTTGGAGAGAGAGAGAGAGAGAGAGAGAGAGAGAGAGAGAGAGATATGACACATCCGTTAATGTGAGAACAAATACAAGTCAAACATAGTGTGTGTGTGAGGAGCGGGGAGAAGGGGAGGGTGGTGGGTGAGGGTGAGATGTGTGTTGTGAGGATATCAAAGAAAGAAACGTACCCGCATTGTTTTCGATAAATTCCGCGCTTTCCCTAAATCTTATCCAATTTAAAAAACGATCAAATTCAGCTATTTGCATCAACATACGTTACTTCTTTTTTTCATTTATTAGGTTGAAGCGAGTTCTGTGCCGGCATGTCCAGAAGGAATGTTCCAGCGTTCTTTAGGCGATGGCGGCTGGGAATGCGCCCAGTGCTCTACGTGCCCAAAAAGCTTCCAAATTAACCAAACTTGCACTAGAAACAGTGACACAGTCTGTGAGTCATGCCCTTCCGGTTTCTATAACGATGGAACCCGAAATACATGCAAAACATGTTCCGATTGCATGCTGGGAGAATACATTCGAGAAGACTGCAACAAAACTACTGACACAGAATGTAAACCATGCCCAAACGGAACATTTTCTATGTTCAAGAACTCTCAAAGATGTAGACCCTGCACATACTGTAAGCTTTACGAAGACACAATAAATAAGTGCAACATTTACAACGATACAAATTGCGGGAGTTGTTCCAGAGGTAATATTAAATACTCTCTCTGCGAAGCTTCATTTTTTGTTTAGAATAGCAATACTGACAAATTCGCATGCTTAAAGGGGCTAAATCAGGCTTTTGGCTAATTTGTTTAAGAAAAATAAAAAGCTATGCAATGAATAACTTAAAACATGAACTGTTCCAAATATACTGATCGAACATTAACTGTTTCCTATAATAATGCAAAATAATTAGTATTAATAAAAAGTATTTTCAGACCAAAGAAGAATCTCCAAGATATTAATAACCGTCATGCGGATCATCTCGGCGATATCCACAGATGACGCAATAACCGTCATGCGGATCATCTCGGCGATATCCACAGATGACGCTCACGTTGCAATGCATATTTTCAAATGCGATTCCAAAAGTTGCTATTAACGTTGTTTCTAGACATTGTTACTATATAATTCAATTGAATCATACACAACCTTTATGAAAGACATTGCCTATATACATTGATAGAATCTAGCTCCGCACTATTGTTTATAGGTCAAGTTGCCACACACATTTAAAGTGGTACTACATGTGCTTTACTTTCAGGTGTATACTCTTATTGTAGTTCAATGGCTAAAGTTTCTGGTGGATATTAGCCTGACTGGCAAATCGGAACTTTGTATTGCGTATTCTACTGCAATATGCATTTCCAAATAATATCAATGTTAAGGAAAATCATTCTATTTAAACCGTTCGTTAAGTATAGGAAAGAGGATGAGTTTTGCACGTGTACGGGGAGATAATCGTCCGTACACGTGTAAGACTCGTGCTCTATTGTATTTATACCACAATAACTAACATATGCTGTGTATATCCTCGGGTATTACACGATGCATAGTGTGTATTTAGGCTATTGTGGTACAATGATTACATTAGTTACAGTTAAAGAAATTGTTTTCCATTTATTTTAAAACTTATACACTCTTGCTGAAGGATATGAGAATAAAAGAACTGGCATCATGCGCTATAAACACAAAGAAAAATAATTTGAATTTTCTGTTTGTATTATACCTGAGAAGTCACACGAAACGATTAATCTCTTATTGTACTATGCCTAGGTTTCTGTTTTGTATGTTATTATCGCTGTAGATTATTTCCGCGATGGCTCCACAGGGAACTGTCTTCCGTGCTCCTTTTGTCACCCTGACACGAAATTCGTCATCATCAACGAATGTGCACAAAAGCTGGGACACAATTCAGATCATATATGTCTGCCGATGAATAACCCGTCGCTAGTAATTCGTAAGTATGCGGCCGTAAAGAGACACATGCTTTCTTTAATTTCAGAAACACTGATTTTAAAATTGTGAAAGTTCACCCAGATAGAGGTTCTTCAAACAATTTTATAAAATATTTTCGGAAAGGGAGAAACTCTTGCTAGCTGAAATTCAAATTATTCAAGTTTCATTCACACTTCAAAAAACAAAATATTATCGATGAAATTAAATTTTTCATAAGAATGTTCACCCTGAGGATATGATTATCGCCCAAGGCGAAAATCGCAACTTCTTCGTCCTAATTAGTCAACTATATTTTTTCCTCAATATATTCTTCGTCTCCGCCATTCGAAGAATGATGGAATTGAATTGAATGTTGTCTGCTCATCAACACAGTATAGGTTATTTAGAGCCGCCCCGGAGAGAGGGAAAGGATACATAGGAATCCGGAAACCGTGCCCTACTCTTATTATCGAATAGATTCCTATGGTTCTTTAACGTGCTCGGAGGATACACGTCCCCATCCGACGGATGAGGCTAAGGGAAAGTGTCTTGCCCAAGAACACGCCGACGAAACTCAGTGACACCACGGGGGATTGAACCCGGGGCCTCCGGTTACAAATCCGCCGCGCTACCAATTGCGCTACGCCAGCCCTCGAAGGATGGTGGAAGGGCATATAGTGTTACCTCTATATGTCCGTGCGTACGTCCGTCCGTCCGTCGAGCATCCGGGCGTGCCGAATATGTTGTCTAGACTCTAAATTAAGTAATTGTTATCCAATCTTCGAACTTGGTCAAATTGTATAATTATGGGTGTCTGGGACAATTTCGATAATCGACCCAATGGTCTCAGTAATTCCAGAGGTATGGCCCTTGGCATTATAGCACTTCACGAAATTAATTTTGTCTGGACTCTAAACTCTAACCTGGGTAATTGGGTAATCGTTATTCACTCTAACCTGGGTAATCGTTATTCACTCTAACCTTGGTAATCGTTATTCACTCTAACCTGGGTAATCGTTATTCAGTCTAAACTGGGTAATTGTTATTCACTCTAACCTTGGTAATCGTTATTCACTCTAACCTGGGTAATCGTTATTCACTCTAACCTGGGTAATTGTTATTCAGTCTAAAATTCACTCTAACCTGGGTAATCGTTATTCAGTCTAACCTGGGTAATCGTTATTCAGTCTAACCTGGGTAATCGTTATTCACTCTAACCTGGGTAATTGTTATTCAGTCATCTCCAAACTTCGTCAAATTGTATATGGGCACAATGTCTAGGCCAAGTCCGATCGTCTCGGTTATTCCAGTGTTATATGCCTCTTGGAATAGTAAAAAATCAAGCTAATAATGTTGTCCGGACTCTAACTCGATTATTTATTATCCAATCGTCTCCAAACTTGATACAATTTAATATGGGCACAGTGTCTCGGCCAAGTTCAATAATCGACCCAATCGCCTCAGTAATTCCAGAGTTATTCCCGTCGGAATAGTACAAATCACGAAATTAATGTTGTCCGGACACATAACTTGGGGAATTAGTATCCAGTTTTCTCCAAATTGGTAAAAGTATATATTGCCACAATTTCTCTGACAAGTTAGATAATCGGCCCTATCGCCTCAGCAATTCCAGAGTAATGCTCCTTGGAAACGTAAACATTCATCAAATTAATGTTTTCGGAAAGACAGTTTTCTTCTATTTTGTCTAATATTTGTTCCAGAAACATCCACGATCGTAAATGACGAAGCATATGACACACACGACACATATATACCTCAGATAGCCACTGTGGCAGCAGTTCCCATAATCCTCGTTAGTGTGATACTCGTTGTTTGTTATTTCTCAACGAAGAACAACAGGAAAAAGCGAATCATGACTGTACAAACGTCAGATGAAACTCATAGATTAGTAATGGATAAAGACAAAAACTCACCGAATCATAATCCAGACGCCAGATGTCACAGTTTTAAAACTAAACTGAAAAACATATTTTTACACCCTTGGACAAAAGGCAGACGTTGTGAACCGATTGAAGATGAACATTTAGTTATAGCTGAGATGAAAACGATAATTACAAACAGTAAAGGCGAAGAAAAACCGGAGAAAACGGAAAACGTCTATGTGGACTTAAGAACAATTACTAAAAGTAAAGGCAAAGAAAAATCCGCGAAAATGAACTATTGCTTTGTAGATCTACAACATGCAGAAAAACCTTCGGTGCATTCGTGGTATGCGAAGCGACGCCAGCCAATCAGTTCATATTTTACTGACTCTGAAATTAATCTTGGAGAAGGTGGAGGCACAGTCAACCAATTAGCGGGTGAAAATTAAATTGGTTTTACCGATAATGCAATACAAAATCAATAATTTGAAATGACTGGTAGCGAGTCGGAAGAAGATACCAAATCTATTACAAACATAACGGATCTATCAACTAAGGAGAACCAACGATGCATGTACAAGCTTCCGAACGCCGTGTTCTTAGTAAAATGGTGTTGATATTGGAAGAGTAACGATTGCGTCGATACAGAGGTCGAACATACAAACAAGTGGCGTAGAAGAAGACAAGAGAACAAGACAAGAGAAGAAGACAAGAGAAGCAAGAGACAACGAGATGACGACTTATTTTATATTGAGAAATTCGAATTATTTTGTTGCTTTCTTTCAGTAAAAAGTGCTTTAACAGTATATCAGACATTTACGTGTAATACTATAGGACATAACAAAAGTAAACGTCCTGTATTGACGTGTACATGTACGTATACATAAATCTGTGAATATTCACAGCTCCATCAATACAGTTATCCCATCTTTAATATGGCTGTGCAAGTTGTTTTACCACACTTTGTGTTTTTCATTGTCCTGTTCTTTGAATATTTTGCTCATCTGATTTAGTTTGAGGTTCACTTACGATGCCATTGCCTTTGGATACTATGGTTTCTATGGGACAGATTTTCTCATTTCATGTAAATGATGTTTCATGTAAATGGCGTTTCATGTAAATGACGTTTCATGTGAATGACGTTTCATGTAAATGACGTTTCATGTCAATCAACATCTTCGGTTACAGTTTCATAATACATGACACCCTTGATCATGTTTCATGACTCGGTGTTGCATTATTAACTGATGTGGGTTAAGTGCGATTATGGCAGTACATGTTATACGTGTTTTATTCATCTTAAAATCTACCAGATGGTTGTAATAACCAGACATCCAGACTTCCGTAATCATTCAAAGGTTTTAAAGTTGTATTTTTCTTTTGCTAAGTAAGCAGGTTTCCGTTTGTTACCTTTCAAACACCTCCAACCACTTTTAACGTTTAATAAATAAATTGTGGGATTTAAAACTTTGATTGTTCTGTGCGCTTGAGCAGCATCACATATAATATAGACCTTTACTGTATTCGATAGTATGTATAATTTTATGAAATATACTACGTGCATTCAGTTTCATAAAATGCATTTTAAATTTACAATTTATTCAAGAAGGTGTATAAGTAAACAATATCATGTTGCTATTTAATCTTTGATTTTTTACGCTATAAAATTGTACTGTTGGTTACATCACCCCAACTGGATATGCCAGCTATGAAATATCCAGGAACGTCCGAGGTGTTTTACACATACTAACATACTAACAACCCAATTGTAAACGAATTAAAACATGTATACAACACAGTTAAAAGTACGTTAACGGTCTCACAAAAAACTTTGATTTCTTGCTATTGGCTATTATGAATGAAGTCCATATTTCCATTCTGAATGAGACATTAACTATGCAACACAGTTAAAAGTACGTTCACGATCTCACAAAAAACTTTGATTTCTTGCTATTGGCTATTATGAATGAAGTCAATATTTCCATTCTGAATGAGACATTAACTATGCAACACAGTTAAAAGTACGTTCACGGTCTCACAAAAAACTTTGATTTCTTGCTATTGGCTATTATGAATGAAGTCCATATTTCCATTTTGAATGAGACATTAACTATGCAACACAGTTAAAAGTACGTTCACAGTCTCACAAAAAACTTTGATTTCGTGTTCTTGGCTATTATGAAGTAGCCCATATTTCCATTCTGAATCAGACCTTTCCAGTTTAAACGTATTTCCTGAGAAATGCAGTAATTTCAGCTAACAAGTCCAGAGTGTTGTTTTAAATGTCAGTGATATCAGGCTACGCACCTGAATCAAACAAAAGCGCGGAAATTATCCCACCTTTAAAAACTACGTTAAGCAATGCAGAGTTATATAACTTTTCGGATAAAGAAAAGGCAAACTGTTTAAAGTATGAAACCACTAATTATTTTCCCATAGACACCAATGTTAAAGTGTCACATATTAATGATTTGCTGCAAATTCAACTCAAGTATGGATAATGCAGCAGTGTAATGTTCAGATAGAAAACTAATTTTCCACTTGAAAAATCGTCAGAAAAGGTGGGCTCACAAGACATGTAAGAAAGTTCTTGTTTGTTTACTAAACATGTCAACGGTACAGCTGTTTTCATTGATTGACTATTTTCATTGCTCACAAAGTGTAAGCATAGAGTCGAAATTTCGAAAATGTTCATCGGTGATCCAGTAAAACCTATTAATACGCTTCTTTTACATACAACCACAAAATCGAATAGAAATGGGCAGCTTCCTCCTACTTATAATGCCCATTTCCATAAAAAAGGGAGGGATTACTTTTTATAATAGGAACTACATTCGATACACCTCGGAGGTTTACATGTAATTAGTGGTGGTAAACCTTAAACGATTAGTTGATGACGCAAATATTGATTTGCCAAATTGTATTCCAAGAACAAAAGCGAAAATAAAAAGCATGTTAACACGAGAATCTGAAAGCATTGATATACGTAAAGTCTTAAAATTAAATAAAGATAAGGGTGAAGATGAAATCAGTCATAGAATGTTAAAAGTAACCGTACACACAATTTGCACACCACTTTTATAATATGTGTAGATCATTAGAGGAAGGAATTTACCCAGATATTTGGAAAATAGCAAATGTTGCACCTCTTTTAAAATCTGGCAACGATAATATGTCAAATAATTATAGAGATATATGCAATGGGTGTGCTACATCATAAGCACCAATATATTCGCCGGTCGGATAAAAGTCCTGAACAGATCAATCAAATGAATTCAAAGAAGTGATCGAGATGCTGCGTATGAATTATTCACTGAAATATGATTGGACGATACGAAAGAGGGAGAAAATCAATAAACAGAACAGCACGTTTCTCAAAGTAAAAAGGCCAGTCGAGTATAATTATACTTACACACAGAAAACGCATTCGCACATTGTATATATGTAGCATGTATATCCGGTTACAAAATCTAATTACAATAAATGTATTCTCTCTTTTTTCTTTGTTGTTGTAGTTGCTGTTTTGAAAACGGAAATAATGTGTGTATGTGTATTTCTGAATTGATAAAACAGAAATAACACGAGCGCTTACATTCATACATTAATACATTTTATTGAACATATATATTTTGGTATCTATGCCAATTCATCCAAACAAAACCAACTGTATGACCCAACGTTAACAACCAAACATGTGACAATATCAATTAGCTATTTTTAATTGTGTCATCAACAAGATATTATATATATACCTAATCATTATATCGATGGTCTAGAATTATAAGGTCGTAAGTGTTACTTACGACCTTATATGACCGCAGCAAAAAATACACAATACACAATTGCGCAACTTTCAGTCTGGTACCCGTCCTCAAATCAGTTTGCTTTAGCAGGGTTTTATTCATCTAATCTTTTGTCGTAAGTGAAAGCATGGATGCTGTTTTTTTGCAAAAAGGTAACATATAAGGTAACATATAAGGTTGTAAGTGATAGATACGACCTTATAATGTTTTCATTATTGTTTGATATTATAAAAAGTTGGGTCTTATAGACCTTATTATTCTCAAGATTTGATATAAATGTGTGCCGATTAACGTAGCAATCCCGCCAACAACAAACACATTTTACAACATATGTACACTGATTCTAAACATACTGACGACGAGATATATACAGATAACCTACATACTTTAAGAATCCAAATTATATAGATACAATGTAAACGAATTTAATCAGCTTGGACAAAACCCAAAACTGGAGTGTCGAATTAAGAGTTACCAACTGTCACAAATGAAATGTAATTTTGTGATTCCAAAGTTCTTAATATTATATCTGGTAGGTTAAATAAAGAGATTAGAGTATATAAAAAAATAACATAAAATATTTAATCAAAGAATACTGTACAACCTCATATAAACACTCATGCATACATAGCCTCACATACAATTAACTAGTTATAACATAGTAGTTTAACAATTGGCAGTAGTTATAATCCGTATCATGTCTTATAGCCTATAGGTCGCTATAAGTCTATTAAAATATAAACCAGCCCTCAAATAGACATTCATGTAATGCACAGTCACAAACAAATGTAAACGAATGTATCTCGCGCGTCACACCATTTGAGTTAGTACATACTATTCTGTTATGATGATACCACTCAGGTATAGTCAAGAAAACCACTTAGGCACTACAGCTCAAGTATTGTTACGGAACCACTAATATATGAGTTCGTCCACTCAGGAACAACAACTTAGGTAACGGTACGGGACCACACAGGTATATGTACACGTCCACTCAGGAATCACCACTTAGGTAACGGTACGGGACCACACAGGTATATGTACACGTCCACTCAGGAATCACCACTTAGGTAACGGTACGGGACCACACAGGTATACGAACAAATCCACACAGGAGTCACTACTTATGTAATGGTACAAGACCACACAGGTATATATGCACGTCCACTCAGGAATCACCACTTAGGTAACGGTACGGGACCACATTGGTATACGTACAAATCCACACAGGAGCCACTACTTATGTAATGGTACAAGACCACACAGGTATATGTGTACAAATCCACACAGGAGTCATTATGTAAGTATGAATTTAAGTCCACTTGGATATCCCCACTCAGGTATGGATAACAATTGGTTCCCATGTCTAACTACTGTTCTTGACCATCCCTGAAATCACATAAGCCACCTACAATTACAATAATGTCTATCTTACTACAAGAATATAATTCACACGATAAAAGTCTAATTATTCTCACATTTAACTACATTGCAAATTCCACGCGATTTACCTAAAAAAACTACTGTAACTACAGGCTAGGGACGGGTAAACTTACAATATATCTCTGACTCTCGTGCCCATTTTCTACTTCTAATTACTGGTCACAACATCTGTATTTCATGTTGTCTAGTCAACTGCTTGGTAAAGACTGACCACACAAAAGCTATTTCAATTACACACACCCCCAATCTATATTTAGGATTTACTGAGGTGTAACGGTCTGACTAGTTTACCTTTGTTCACTTATAAATCAAAGTACTTAGAGTTCTTATAGCAGGCAATTTTGTGACACCAACTCATAATTCATTTTACGCATATTCAAACACGGGTATTTTAAGAACGCGTGAAAAAACAATACTTTTAATCGGCACATATACATTATTACATGACCTGAACACCTGGATAGAGTTTTGATAAACGGTTTTGTAGTGAAGTTTTGTCGTTATTTGCGGGTTAATTTCTTTAAATAAAACATAAAAGTGCCGACTAAAAGTCTAGCTTTATTCACGTATACTTAACTACTTAAAATACCCGTAATTGAATATGTGTAAAATGAATTAGAGCAATGATACCAATAAGGTGATGTTTTGCCTGACCGGTTAAGGCGTTTATATGTAGTAAATTGAGCTCGGATTCGCAAAATGTCTAAAAAGAATGAGAAAAATGGTCCTATAGAAATCACTGCACCCAAACACAATGACACCGTAGATCCGCTTTGCCCCACAAACAAAGAGCAAATTAACTATACAATAAAAAACGACAATACACAACGGAAGACAGGGTTACCGACTTGGAACGGTCAGTAGGCAATATGGTACTGTATCGACAATAATAATATATATATGTATGTATATAACTTACACATTTACACTTATAACTTACATTTCTTTTCGATTGGATGTTCTTTTATTTACACTGTCTTGTCAATTTAAACGTTGCAGACAGGATAATATCGAGGTTGTGTACATTTAAAATCGATTTAGGCTAACCAGTGGGGGTTCAGAAACGGCGTACATCTGTTGTAAAGTGTACCTGTTATTGGCGAGATAACGACTTTAATAAAGCCAATATTCTATTATCAAAACTGAATCAATATACTTGAATGTCACGATACGATTGTCATTTAGATAACGCATGCATTGAAATCTTACACCTTAACAAAACAAAACAAACAAAGGCGGTTGATCGTCTTGCACTAGCTTGAAGAATAAATTACAGTTTAACAAAATCGTTTGTTATAGATAGATAGATACTTTTATTGACTTAAACTATTACAGTTTTTCATCATTACAAATATATGATAATTATAATATACACACACGTGACAGATATTAACATTGCAAATACAACAAAATAATCACTAAGTTTTTGTTTTGTTTCATACATATTTAAACAATCAAAAACATACATATATTATGGTATGTCAATGATAAACGAGGATGTTCTAAAACAAGATATCTAGTGTTTTTTTGTGTGTTTTTTTAGTCTGTTAAAATGGATGTAGATAACCTTAATACAAGTGCATCGGTAATGAATTTACTTAAACTAAGAATAATCTTTTTGTTTAATGACTGCAACCATTCTACAAATTTAAACATGCTTGGTCTAGTTGTGTAATATTTAGGAATATATTTGTTTCTAATGTTAGAGTAAGTAGTACAGATCAAAATAAAATGGTACTCGTCTTCAATAGCGTTTGGGTTACAAATTTCGCACACTCTTTCGTTTCTCTCTGTTCTACCTCTTGAGTATCTCCCTGTTTTTATTCTTAAACAATGAGCGGATAATCTTATTCTTGTTATACAACTTCTTAATTGTTTGGAGCATAATGTTTCTAGAAATGTTTCAAAATCAAAATTCTACACCGAGTCTCTTATTTGCTTTAATAATATGATACAATTCTTTAGATCATGATTATGTTATGATTATGTTTAACTTCATAGACATTTAAACATATACAATTCTTTAAATAAATGACTGGCTAACAAATGAATGGACGCTATTGTAATTTATAATTGTTATATAGTACTATCAGTAATGGTAAAATTATATGTACCATCTAATGTATGATAAGTATAACCATAGGCTGTAAGCAAGTAGGAGAAACCCTACCCCCACCCCACCCACCCCGGGGAATTTTGTACACCCTATTTTTTGAAAGCCCATTATGTGTAGAGCATTTTGGAACATGTGTGCCATATGAGCGTTGAGGCTTTATCGTGTTACAGGGTGTAGAATAAGTTACCTATACAATAATAATAATTTTTACTGCATTTTGAAGACTAAACATGTATGGAAGAAAGGGTTTGTATTTTAAATTGTCTTCAATATTAATACCTTTTATAATACAAACTTTCAATTTCACTTACTTTTTATACCTTGGATACCTGCATTACTAAGCCTACGTTACCGTAATCATGGTAATGTACGTTATCTTGTTTTATTAAGTTTTTTAACGCAAGACATTAAAGGGACACACGGCAATCTTGATTTTTTAAAAACCCTCGTCGTCCCGTTAGTTTTTCTCGTAACTTGCATTTGTTCAATCATTAATATTAATTGTAAGAATAGTTCAAAGCAAATTGTTTTTACATATTATTGACCTTTGTTAATATTGCACCAATACTATATTTAAAAAAATGTGTATAATAATGAAGGAAATATAATTCTCAATTTTTTATTTAATTATGTGCAAGCAGTTTTAAAGTCAAAATGATACAGGATTAATAAATCGATGTACTAATTGTAATGCCTGATAGAAAACTCAAGATTGCCATGTGTCCCTTTAAGAAACATTAATGATGTTACATCCGAAAATTATTCCAAACCTTACAGATATCACAGACATACGTGCCCATGATGTTAATAATGTTTGGTTCTTGTAATGTCCGTTACATTGTGTGTTCTTAAATCATTTTCTATTTTCTGAATGTTAAAAGAAATAATAGAACAAATCATCCAGTAAACTATTACAATTTTATTGCAGCATTCCTTTAAACATAATTGATTGTAACAACTCATTTTGAACATTATTTATGCTTTTTAAACTACAAAATTTCCTTTCACGTAATGTTTATACCTTTGATACCTGCGTTATTAAGTCTACGTTACCGTAATTTACGTTACCTTGTTGAATGAAGGTTTCAGAAATTAAGAACATAATTATTTTATATTCTAAAATTATTTCAAACATCTTAGTTATAATAGACATACGTATCCATGATGTGATATTGAAGAATTTCCAGCCGTTGACTCACATTACTGCCGAAAGGATAGCCAAAAGAATTATCTTGACAAACAATTGACATTTAGAAAAATGTGTAATTTATACTGTGAAAAGTGTAAGCAGAATGGGAGAAGTGCTCAAAAATATTGGCTATGTGAAAGTATTTTTAACACGGAATGCAACAACATGGAATTTCACAAACCCAAAAAAGACTTGTGTTCCTTCTGTGAAATTTACAAAATGTTGGATGAAGAACAACTTGGAAAAAGAGAAGAATACATTGCACATCAACTGAGAAAAGAAGATGTTAGAAACATGAAAAATGAAGATAAAGAAATGGCATGTAAAGATAAAAATATTCGCCTGATTAACTTTGACCTACAATAGGTGTTAATATCACCAAAAACGGAAATTGGCGAAGCGTATTATAGTAGAAAACTTGCAACCTACAACTTCACAGTGTTTGACACAATTTCAAGACAAGCAGATTGTTACATGTGGTATGAAAGTGTTGCAAAGAGAGGCAGTAATGAAATAGCATCATGTCTGTTAAAATACAACGAACGCCTGGGGGAAGTCGATCATTTGATATATTATTCAGATAGCTGCACGGGCCAACAAAGAAATCTGCCATTCTCAAGCATGTGTCTGTACTCAGTTTAGAACTTTCCCATCAAGAGAATTACTCATAATTATTTTGAACGAGGACATTCGCAGATGGAAGGAGACTCTGTCCATGCTACAATTGAAAAGCACACAAAGAAATGCGAAATGTTTGCACCATCGGATTTGATAAGTGCAGTACGAAACAGCAAGGGTTCAAATCCCAGGTATAATGTCATTAAAGTGTCAAATTCGGAAATTGTAGATTTCAAACATTTCGCATCGAGCACTATTTCCAATAGAACAATCAGCATCAGCATAGATGGAGAGAAAGTTCAATGGATGAAAATACGGAGTTTCAAATACTTAAAGGAGGAGCCGAACAAAATTTACTTTCGCTATGATTACAAATCAGAGTTTAAATGCATCGAAGTAGCTAGAGGCAATCTTAGTGGAAGGGCAATCAAAGGCAATGTTTGCACCATCGATATTGTTAAGATTGTTAAAGGCTTTAACCTTAAGCGACCTTACAATACAGAAATACCAATAGCTTCTGCAAATACAAAGACCTTGTTCGTTTGTGCGACGCAAAGGTGATTCCGAACGTATATCACTCGTTTTATAAAGGATTGTCGCATAGCAGCATGTCCACAAGACTTCCAGAATCAAACGAGTCTGATTGCTCGGAAGACTAATTTATTGGATGATTAATGTGACATAACCCAGGTCTCAAGACTAATAATGTACCTAATAAAACATGCGTAGTTAAGAAACTTACTATTGTAGCCTTGAAAGCGCAATACAAGCATAGAATCAACTGTAATATTTGTTAATGTTTGTTCATAAATTGTTTAATTTTCAGTTCATTAGTTAATACGCATTAAAGTATGTAATTTTGTTAAAATTGAAGTAAAAAACATATCTCTTGCATCTCTTTGGAGGTCACATTATCCATTACTGGTAAAATAAAAGACACTTACAGTGGTCTAATAATCACTTTTATAACATATTAAAAGGTCGTCACGAGACTATTGTAGATCTAAATAGTTATTAATTAATAGTAAAGGTAGCCTGCAATCGCGTCTCGTTCACCCCTCAGTCTGTTAACGAATCATGTTTTGCATTTCATTTCACAAAGTAATGAACAGTTACAAGCAATGTTTATGTTTTCTTTACATGGAATGGCGGTATCCTTCTGGGCACCATCGTCGTCCTCAGGAAGAATCACCGAAAGGGCTGTCGATACACGCGCCTCAGCCAACACTGTAATAAGGAATACAGATGTTCGCGTATTTTAGCATTTATAAAAATAAAACCATTTGTAATGTTGCACCCAACCCCAAGTACTGACATGCAGAATGATAGGAACCAATCAGATTTATTCCGTAGTGGTTCCGTATAATACTTTGGAAATATATTAACATAACTGTTGTCGTATATTGGGCTAAATACAAATGGTACGATCTGCAATCAGACAATTCATCTTTAATTGGTACTAAAATGTAAGCGGCACGTTTTACATGTTACACTAGATCCGTGAACATCCATAAAAGGTGTATTCTACTGACATGCCTTATTGAGAGAATACAGTTAAAATTTTGTAAAATTATAGTTGGTGTTAAACTTACCACAAGCAATGCTGGTATTTACGGAGAGCACCCTCGTTACCCCTTATACATTAATAGATATGTAAAAATGATCAAATATTGGTATAAACTATTGTCTACAGAGAACATTATACTAAAAGCAATATATAAGGATTTGTTATCTAACTGTAATAAGGGCGCGAAGAATCGGCTAACTAATATAAGGTTTATCCTAAACAGTAACGGTTTTAATAATGTCTGGGATAATCCCATGAGTGTTAGTTTTAAACTATTTCCTTTAATATTTAAACAAAGATTAATAGATAATTTCATGCAACAATGGAGATCTGATATAGAAGGCAGTAGAGTT
Organism: Cyrtodaria siliqua; assembly: GCA_037043455.1. Lineage (NCBI taxonomy): Eukaryota > Metazoa > Mollusca > Bivalvia > Adapedonta > Hiatellidae > Cyrtodaria > Cyrtodaria siliqua. Next base: position 107,691 of record JAWPHD010001923.1, on the reverse strand, counting down.
TTAACGCTATATAAGTTGGTGAAAGAGAATTTTGATTTTGAAACATATCTAGAAACATTATGCTCCAAACAATTAAGAAGTTGTATAGCAAAAATAAGATTATCCGCTCATTGTTTAAGAATAAAAACAGGGAGATACTCAAGAGGGAGAACAGAGAGAAACGAAAGAGTGTGCGAAATTTGTAACACTAACGATATTGAAGATGAGAACCATTTTATTTTGATCTGTACTACTTACTCTAACATTAGAAACAAATACATTCCTAAATATTACACAACTAGACCAAGCATGTTTAAATTTGTGGAATTGTTGCAGTAATTAAACAAAAAGATTATTCTTAGTTTAAGTAAATTCATAGATATCTTATTTTAGAACATCCTCGTTTATCATTGACATACCATAATATGTGTATGTTTTTGATTGTTTAAATATGTATGAAACAAACAAAAAACGTAGTGATTATTTTGTTGTATTTGCAATGTTAATATCTGTCACGTGTGTGTATATTATAATTATCATATAGTTGTAATGATGAAAAACTGTAATAGTTTAAGTCAACAAAAGTAACTATCCTTATTTCCAAATATCCATATCTCAAAAAGGAAAGACGATAAAACAGTGTTAAATAAATAGTAACTCTTCTTCAAATTTTCAAACACTTGCTCTTTTTCAAGAAAAATCAGAGAAATACAATTTTTAAGTACAATCCATCTTGTTGTTTAAATGGCTGACGTTATGATACCATATGAATCATAACGTCAGCCATTTAAATAACAAGATGGATTTTACTTAAAAGTTTTATTTCTCTGATTTTTCTTGTGTCATAATTTCACAGTACCTTTCCCGAGCAAGATAATGCGGGGTGTGTTTGACCAGGAATCGAACTTCTGGGACGGGAGTCAAGTATGCTAACTACTCGACAAAACCAGCTCCATATATTAAAAAAAATCGAAAGTGTCACAACTATCTTATTTAAAAATTTTACGATATTTTACGGAAAAATGAGTTCATAAAAATGTAAATGAATACTTGTGCATGTCCTCCGTTCCACAACAACAAGGTTATCTATTGTGCTAAAGCCAAAGACAGACAATTACATAAATATAGATCAAATATCAATAGGGTCCATCGTAAGCATATATTGCGCAACTATGGTTATCGTAAACATATATTACACAAATATGGTCCAACGTAAACATATATTATACAAATATGGTTATCACAAACACATGTTACACAACTATTGTCCATCGTAGACATATATTACACACATATGGTTATCGCAAACACATGTTACACAACTATTGTCCATCGTTTGGTAGACATATATTACACATATATGGTTATCGCAAGCACATGTTACACAACTATTGTCCATCGTAGACATATATTACACACATATGGTTATCGCAAACACATGTTACACAACTATTGTCCATCGTAGACATATATTACACACATATGGTTATCGCAAACACATGTTACACAACTATTGTACATCGTAGACATATATTACACACATATGGTTATCGCAAACACATGTTACACAACTATTGTCCATCGTAGACATATATTACACACATATGGTTATCGCAAACACATGTTACACAACTATTGTCCATCGTATGGTAGATATATATTACACAATATGGTTATTGTAAACATATGTTAAACAAATATGGTATATTATAAACACATATTACGCAAATATTGTAACCTATGTTAACGATAAACCATATTGGCACATGTTTACGGTTAGCCATATTTGGGAAATAAATGTTTACGATGGACCATAATGGCATATGTTTAAGATGGACCATATTGGCATATGCTTGCGATAGACCATTTTTTTGTAACATATGTTTACGATAACCATATTTGTGTAATATATGTTTATAATATACCATATTTGTTTGACATATGTTGACACAAATATGGTACATCGTCTTCATGTGTCATACAAATATGATTCATCGTACACATACGTTACACAAGTATAGTCCATCGTACACATATATTACACAAATATGGTACATCGTAAAGCTATGTTACACCAAATGGTCTATCGTAAATATACTATGATAAAGAATGAACATAATGTAATAATGGACATACTATAATAAGGAATGGACATAATATAATAATGAATGCACATAATACTCGTATAATATAAAATGTACATAACACCATAAAATATACACACAATGTAACAAAAATGGCTTTCCTTATACAAAAATGTATATACTCACTCGCTCGCCGAACCCTTTCCTGAGGTCTGTTACCCAGGAAAAATCCTGTCCTTCTCTCATCACTGACCCTATTTAGTTTCAACATCTTATTTAATGCGTGTTTCTTTTTTAATGAACACAACGTAAAATGCGATTGCTAGGCGGTTAACAATAGATGACGTTATCAACGACAAACGACCAATCACAGCGTCGGAATTACGATAATCGGTATCACACGATAGGGCCACGTGATAAAAGAACACAACGCCCTCCAGAAATACTTACCCTATATAGAATGGTTGACATTGCTGTGGGCCTCGTCTCATATTTGAATACTACGGGTGATTATAATTTAGTTCATACTGGACTACTGCACCTTCTTAGTATATTCCATTCTAAGTATGGTCAAGTGTGGTTATTTTGTTTGATTGCTGCAGTCAGTTCAGACATGCACCATTTTTTAACGGCTAGTGGAAATCTGTTTTTTAAGTTGGATTTTGTCAGACCACGGCCTTTTGTAGCATGTTTTACTAAAAGGGGCATTGTGCAACTCTCTTTTAAGATAATTTGCCAAGTGTCTGGTGTCTTTTAGGTGTGTTACACCCTTTCCCTGACTCAAATCTACCCAAGAAAGACCCTTGGAATCCCCGTCCCAAGAGTAAAAGGTAACCTTGAGATCTTGCGATACTATTTAATTCTATTTTTTTGTCATTTACTATCGCCTCTGTTTTGGCAACATTAGAAGTAAAATTTGCTGGGTGGTTCGGACATTCTACTATCTGGCCAGAATTTAAAAGTCTGGTATCCACAGTGCATGGTTTGTTGCCAATTTGAACACCAATAACTGTTTTTTCGTTTGTGTTATGTTCACACATTGTCGTAGTGACTATAGTACCATCCTGAAAAGGGGCAGTCTCCGAACTATATAAAGGATTGTTATAATACGAGTCTCCCTCAGCCCGAATACAGTGTTTGTCTTTACTACCGCATTAGTCATTTTCTTGAATTAGATTTTGCCTTAACTCATGCATGTTTGACTTATTCAGTATGACCATTGCTATGGCAGCTTTGTGCATGCTATTTGTAGACGAAGGTATAATGTCAGTATGAAATATTAAAATATTGTAACAACCGCTTGGTTCGAAACGATAACACCGTTTTCGCCCCAAAAATGGACGCCGTTTTCACTCCAGCTTCTTGACTTCAACATAACTTGCTAAATTAGGATAGAACGAGTCATTTCTTAAGAAAACTGGAAGAAATTGTCCCTGGAACAGTTTATATATATGAGACATTGTCATACTGCAAAGAAAATCTCGGGATTTTATTGGTCAATGAGCCCATGTCTACGTCACGCGACGTGAACATAGGACAAATTCCCCGTAGGTACCCCATACTTGCAATACACAAAAACAAAACGACGACGATAACGTTGCCGATTCGTTTTAGAAACCGCCGATTGTTTCTTTCGCTTTTCTGCGCTTTCCATTGTGTGTAAAGGTCTGAAATAATCGTTGTATATATACTTCTTTATAATAAAACGATAAAATACGTTTATTTTATCAAACAAATCCGCCAAATATAACGACGTTAGAGCGATGACGTCACGAAAATAAACAACGTCTAGTTAGAGGCACGTTACGGGGAAATTGGCGCAATAAAAATGAAAACATTTTTGTTTGTCGTTTTTTTTTCTTAATTAAATGGTAACAACTTTGTAGTATGACAAATTCGTTATTAGGATTCTTGACAGGGAACATGGGCTCACATTCCGTGCCTGGAAAGTATATCCTCCCTCGGCTAACGGCTCGGGTGAATATAATGTCCAGGCAGGGAATGTGAGCCCATGTCCCCTGTCAAGAATCCTAATAACTAATAATGCTATATTTTTCATAAATATGGTAAAAAAACAAACACATATTCTTCCTATTTCATGCATTACAAGAAGTGTCCCTAAATTTGTATCTATATACAATCATGAGAAATCTGTTCAGTGGATGGATCTTGAGAAAACATTTGAAGGTGTGGGCTTTTTTTAATTAAATGCGGCCATCTTGGATGTCACGTTGACTTTATTTTATCTACAAATTTAAAACACATGTTGAATGTCACGTTGACTTTATTTTATTTACAAATGTGAAAGACATCTTGGATGTTGACCTTATTTTATTTACAAACTTTTAAGACATTGACCCCAGAATCAGTACAAACTACGGGGTCGGACAACATACACTGTTATTGATCGCTCTAGAGCGTTTCGAGATAAAACACCTGTTTCAGCTGTTACAAACGACTCAAATCTCAGCAGATAACATTTTCTTTATTAGTGCAGTAAGGGCACTTGGGACGTAATTTCGAACCAACGCTATTTCCCAAGGATTGCTTTATTCGCAATACGACGAATCAAATCATATATGCATATATGGTGGGAATTGAATGTGTTTCACATTTTTAGCAAAGGCTAAACACATTTTCAAAATATAGACAAAACAGCGAGATAATAGGTTTTATTTGTAGTTTGGCGATAGGTAATACAAATTGCACTTTTGATATCATATATTTGTAGTTTGTCGATAGGTAATACAAAACGCACTTTTAATATCACACCGTACAACCGGCGATCTCGATGACTGTCAGCACACACGATGACAGTTCGCAGATTTCCTTCCGTTTGTTGAGAGACCTAAATTCAGGACGAATTCTATGTATAAATATCACTTTGTGGGCTTCTTGTTAAATGCTTAAAGTGCATAATGGTAAAACTTGAGCAGGAATATTCCATTTCAAGGGGTTTTATCGCGTTCCAAAATGCGAAGTTTTAGATTTGATATGAAAATGTTCGCTCATACATTATATCTATTTGATGCTTTTAGCATAGCCACTGAACTGTACCAAGAAGAAACAAGATGACACGAATAGTGTTGAAAATGAACAACATGAAGACGAGTTAAATGAATTATTATCAGACATGGGCATCAGTGATATTTGAAAATAAATAGAATGATACTTGCAAAGAAATGGAAGAGCTTAATACAACTTTACTTATGGTATTGGAAAATATTAAGCAAACTGGCCATATTGACTCATATAAAAGATGGTGTTTTCTAAAGGCTGAAACATTTTTCATAATTCTACTATTGTTCGACATTCCCGTTTGATCCTCAATGTAATCCACTTCTCAGATGCGCTACTGTAGATCAAATTTAGTGATCTGAGGCGGCCGTAAAACCAATATTGATCGGGTGCCTTCCTAGCAGTTGTTTATTAGTGTAGTACAGTTAATAAAGTGTTAGACAGAGCTTTCAATCAGCAATTGTTATTTTAGCAAATTCAGTTATCAGTAAACGAAATATAATAAAATGGTAAGACACAAAGCGATACTGCTACTATAGTTTTTATCCCAATGTTTTTAAGTAAATAAACTTCTGTAAAGGTGTGCTTAATTTACGTTTTTGTTTTCTTTTAAAGCTGTGTTTACTGATTTTTAATGCAAAACACGTTGAAAGCTTCCAACAATTGTTGAAGTAAACGTTTTATTGAGGGATTCTTTTCTTCGAGTCTCGAGTTTCGAGTAGACAAAATCGAGTTTCGAGTAGAGAATATCGAGTTTCGAGTAGACAAAAACGAGTTTCGAGTAGAAAATATCGAGTTTCGAGTAGACAAAATCGAGTTTCGAGTAGAGAAATTCGAGTTTCGAGTAGAAAATATCGAGTTTCGAGTAGAAAAAATCGAGTTTCGAGTAGAAAATATAGAGTTTCGAGTAGAGAAATTCGAGTTTCGAGCAGAGAATATCGAGTTTCGAATGGAGAAAAGCAAGCTTTCAGTAGACAAAACTGAGTTTCAAAATTTAATGCGATCGCCCATTTTGAGGATGTCGGATATATTAGCACAATGATGAATTATCGCACATCAAACCCTAATGTTATGTTAACGTCTTTACCGCGAGCAGAACAAAATTATAACTTTTTTATCGCATGTTTTCATAGTAAAATATTAATGATCTATTTTAAGTTATGTTTGTTATTAAATTCAACCGTAGTATTCTTTTTTGGCATTTGACACGTATGAATTCACGTGACGTAAATAATGACGTATAATAGACGTATATTGACATTGAACATACAAGGATGTTGTTTAGTTTCAAATGTTCGTTGATTCCTTTGAATTTCAATGATTAATGTATTATTTACAAGTTGAATATCAAGGAAATTGTTAAATGCTTGAATAAAACAATCAATAGATCTGCAGTAAGTTTAATCATGCTACTTTTCCCCCTTGATTTCTGTAAGTTAACCGTTTACATGTATATGCACGTTTACATGTATATGGGGGGCATTTAGCATTTAGGATGTTTGCATTGCACATGTGTACAATACGTGTGACAGGCCCGTAGCCAGCCCTGAAATTTAACTGAGGCCAATCCCTTACTGTGGTGGTCCCACCCACAAAACTCCGGATCATTTTTTATTATTATTTCTACACGCAATTTCTTGTGTTTTAGGGCATATATCCAAGACAAGCTTTTCAGTTTTAAGATATTTTTTATCAATAATATATTATTTATCGATATTGAGGTTTCGAGTAGAGAAAATCGTGTTTCGAGTAGAAAATATCGAGTTTCGAGTAGAGAATATAGAGTTTCGAGTAGAGAAAATCGAGTTTCGAGTAGACAATATCGAGTTTCGAGTAGAGAAAATCGAGCTTCGAGTAGACAAAATCGAGAAGAAAAACTTACCATACATAGAAATAAATAGTAAATCTGGCGTATATAGAGAAGACATCAACGCCATTTTAAAGGTAAATATTTATGTAAATATAAGGAATGAAATGCGCTCTTTTGGTTTTCATTGGGGTATGAAAAACATTTGGATGGTTTAAAGTACGCGTCCACACACTTTAAACCACCCAAATATTAACGTCTTTACCGCGAGCAGAACAAAATTATAACTTTTTTATCGCATGTTTTCATAGTAAAATATTAATGATCTATTTTAAGTTATGTTTGTTATTCATACCCCAATGAAAACCAAAAGAGCGCATTGAATTCCTTAAGCGATTTTGTATTTGAATGGTAGCGTGCATATAAAAGAAATGTCGATATTCAATGGCGTTAATGAAGTGATTATCACAATTACACTACATAATAAGGGAAACCTGTTTTATTAGTGTAATACAAGTGTGCACCATATTGGGTTTCTCATTACATGTAGGCAGCGCATAATCATGCGATACATATAACAGTTATAGAAGTTGGTGTATTTTAAAGGTAAAATAGTTACATTTTAGTGTGGGTAAACATCTTTCATGGTTAAGTGTCCAGATGCGAATGTATTTTCAGGTTATATGTTTTTTACGATGCTGACGGACTCAAAAGTGGAAAACAACCCAAAACCGACTATCAAGGTAAGAAGCTATTCTTGAGTAATGTCAGATGTTCAATATGTTCTTGCGTACAACACATGTTAAACTCCGTTTGGTGACATGTTCTATCTGTATTCTGTTGTATACACATGTATTATTGGCTCTCCAAATGGAAGGAAATAAAAGATCTATATATGTAGTTGAAGATAAGCGGCTTATTTTAATAAACATATTAAAATGATTAATTATAAAACGCAACAGTTTTACTCTTATGTAAAGACGATGTTTATATTGTTGTTAGCATATTCCTCTTGGAATACTGTGTAAGGGGTTAATCCGTATCGGTATCTGATTGGCTCTAAATTGTAGTATATAATAAAAATTATACCAGCGTAAAATCATTGTTCGAAATTTTCTGAATGAAAAGACAGTTGTAGTATTTTTCATTTTTTTTCAAAATTCTGTCATATTGAGGAGAGAAGCAGAACTCATCACGATCCCGCTTTGGTCTCGTGATTTATATTTGTGGCTATAGGAGGCCGTTGATTTGCTGTTTACCATCGAAACAGAAATCGAAGGGATAGAAGATTGTCAGTAACCGGAGAAAAAGGTTTTCGTGTCCTTTGACACGGACAGTTGAACTATTGTATGTGTTGCAAGTGTTTGAATTAGTTTGAATAGTGATAACGATGGCAGCAAGAGGTAAATCGAGGCCTGATTACAAGAAAATGCATTTAGAGGGTACTGCGCAAATGGTCGGAGACGAAGAGGATCATCCTTCGGGTTTTGAAGTGATGTTGTTAAAAGAAGAAGACGTGCGCAAAGGGGCCGAAGGAGGCGTCGAAGAAGTTGACGAGGAAGCCTTACTGTTTAAGGAATTGGAAGAGTTGACCGAGGAGTAGAAGCAGTTGAAAAAACAGAATAATCTGGAAGAGTTGAGGAAAGCAGTGGCAAAGAAAGAAGGCGGGGTGCAGAAACTCAAAGGTATGGCTTTGTTACAAGACACTAAGAAGTCCGAAGAAAGTCCCAAGTTAAAAGTGACCAAGGTCACTAAAATCACCAAAGCAAATGTGAAGATGACATTAACATTAAAACTTTAAGAAAGAATGTGTCATTAAAGAAAGCAGTTAAAAAGGAATTGAAAGCTCTAAGCTTGAATGACAGCAGTACCGATGATATTGAGAGTAGTGATAGTAAATCTGAGTCGAGTAGTGATTTTTCACATTCCTCTGACTCGACAACATTGAGTAAAAAGAAAAAGAAAAAGTCTAAGCGGAGTAAAAAAATTAGGAATTTAAGCGAAAGCTTCAGATGAAGTACTGAGAAGACAGAGATACCCGCAAGCTCATCTAAGATATGAGTTTGTAAGTAAAAAGGTTACTTTCGAAAACCTAGATTTAAATTTGTTTGAGGGGAATTGGAAATAATTTCTGATAGCAAAACCAAACCAGAAGAACGTTGCGGAAGGTTGGAAATCCTGAAATTCCTGAATTTCAGGGCAGCAAGATTTACCAAAATATACTCAAATACTTCGGAATTACCCAAATACACCCTATTTAATTGTGTTTTTTTTGGCAAATACTTTATTTTTATAGTTAAGTATGTTATAAATGAATGTAATCTGTGAAAACAAATATATATATTAGCCACAGATATGAACTTTACTGCCTTTTTTAAAATTCATTTTTTTATCAAATCGGATACGATTTACCCAAATATAGCCCATGTTTGCCCAAATACACCCTATTTAATTGTTTTTTTCGGCAAATACTTAATTTATATGGTTAAGTATGGTATAAATGAATGTAATCTCTGAAAATATATATATATTAGCCACAGATATGAACTTTGCAGCCTTTTTTAAAATTCATTGTTATCAAATCGGATACGATTTACCCAAATATAGCCCATGTTTGCCCAAATACACCCTATTTAATTGTTTTTTTTCGTCAAATACTTTATTTTTGTAGTTAAGTATGGTATAAATGAATGTAATCTGTGAAAAAACACAAATACACCGTATTTAATTGTTGTTTTAGGCAAATACTTCATTTCTATAGTTTAGTATGGTATAAATGAATGTATCTGTCAACAAAAAAGAATTAGCCGCAGATATGAACTTTGCATCCTTTTTAATAATTATATTTATGTTATAAATGAATGAAATAAATGTTATATAAAAAAAATAACTGTGTTTGTTTTTTCATTTCCAGTTTTATGACCACTAGTTTTTATGACACCTAAATAATAGACAATAGACAATATTTTATTCCGAGTAATTTAGGCCTCTGGCCCATAATACAAATAACATATTGCATATTATACAACTATACAGCAATGTGACAAAAGTAGATAAAAAGACAAACAAATATAGTAACAAACATTGAAATATATAGTACAGTGGACTAATACAAAAAGTACAACTACTGACAAATATACCAATCGAGTTTCTATTCATGTACCAATGTTGTGAGCTTGAAAAAAAAGTTTTCTCTTATTAAACATTGTATACACATATTTCGAAAGTTGCGTTAACTTATAAGGATCTGTTGTACTCATTAAATTGTAGAAAACATAAATACTATTAAATTTACCGCCTATGACTTCGAAAAGGTATTGATTGCGTAAGTTCGTATAATACGAACATTTCATAACAACATGCATTTCGTCTTCTATTTCGTGAGAGTTACATAACATACATATTCTATGTTTATATGCGATATTATTGTGTCTGCCCGTTTCAACAAAAAGAGAATGTATAGTGATATAATCGATTTTTTACTTTGAATTGCAAGCATATTTTTTGCTTTAGTCCAAATTAGTTTCGGGGTGATGTATAAACCCATATACTTATAAAACGAGACTGTTTCTATTTTGCTTCCATTATAAACCCCGTTTTCGTTTCCTCTAAGATAGCCCCCGTTTCTAAAGACTATAATTTTTGTTTTCTTTAGATTAATTTGCATACCAGTTCTAAAGCAAAAGTTGGAAATAACATTTATCTGAGATTGTAGGAGTCTTACGGTATCACTGCAGTTTGCCATGTCATTGGCGTATAAAATTGCAAAAATATCATCTACTTCTTCTGAAATATGTATACCGTTTGTGCACGTAAGCTTTAATTCATCAATCAAATCATTAATAAAGAGATTGAACAGAATCGTGCTTAATTTACATCCTTGCCGACACCCAATATTACATTGAAATACGTCAGTATAGCTTTCACAACCAGTGTGAACGCATGATGAAAGATTATTATACATGGCAATTAAAAGTGTCAGATATTTACCACCCACTCCTTTCCTTATAAGGCTGTTTAACATCTCTGTATGATCAATAGTATCGAAAGCTTTACAAAAATCAACAAACAGGCAATAAAATCTCCCACCTTTTTTACTAATATACTTTTGAACCATTGACATTAACGTAAACAGATTATCTATAGTGGAATAACCTTTTCTAAAGCCTGATTGGGCCTCATCAATCTTATTATGACTTTCTGCCCAGGTTGATAATCTATTAAACATCATTCCAGTTAAAATCTTGTTAAGTGTGTCTATAAGAGAAATACCGCGGAAGTTGTTAGCGTCATGCAATGAACCGGATTTGTGAAATGGGCATAAAATGCTTTGACCCCAAACTATTGGAAAGACACCCGTATCCAATATTCTATTATACAAAGGTAATAATACATCTGAGATGTCTGAAATCGTGCATTTTACCATCTCTGCTAGTATTCCACTAGGACCTGTAGATTTACCAATGTTCAAATCTTTAACACTTTTTTGTAGTTCTAAAAGTGAAAATGGGTCATTAAAAATGTCGTCGATAACATGATTCTGTTGTAGAAGGTTTTCAAAATCTATAGTGTTACCCAAGTCTTCATTATACAATAATTGTTTAAAATGTTCATACCATTCAGCTATAGAGACATGTTCAGTGGATGTATTACTGCGTTTGAACCTAAGTTTTTTTACCGTTTTCCAGAATAAATTTGTGTTATTCCGGGATTCTATTAGTTCTTGTTTAAGCATATCAGATAAGGCCTGTGGCGACGATTACCTTGTTTTGAAGGTTACCCGCCGTAAGCCATTAACAGCTTTGTAATCAATTAAGATTTACTTTAATTAATGTGCTAAAATTCACAATATGTATTATATTAAACAGTTAATAAAATATAGACGCAATATACTGTCCTAAAATAAATTGTAATATGTGCCTTAAGATATTCTTCCTCCTTTTAGAGATCTTTAAAAATTAAATTATTTACATAAAATATGTTTGAGATTATGAATTATCTATTGTAAATAATTGTAATATGAAATAACAAAACAAAACAACAAACAACAAACTTGATTCATACTTATTTAACTTTGTCACTGATTATATAATTGCGCAAAGTATTCCTTTAACAGTTACGCCTAATCAATAAATGTAATCCGTTAATTGCTTGCGCGTAATCTGTGTTAATTAGTTTTCAACAGTTTTGATACTAATTTTTTAAATCAATTAACTTATTGATTTCAAAGTAAAGCGGAATGTTGACATTTGGTTTGTATGCCCCCGAAGGGTGGCATATATAGTAGTCGCACTGTCTTTCCGTTCGTGACCGTTCGTCTGTACAATCGTGTCCGCTTCATAACTCTGACAATAAAGGACGGATTTTCAAATAACTTCGCACAATTGCTCACCACAACAAGACGACGTGTCTTGCACAAAACCCATTTCCGTGGCTCCAAGGTCAAGGTTACATTTAGAGGTCAAATGTCAAATTGTGTCCAGTCAGTAATTCTGGCATTCCTGGACGGATATTCAAATAACTTGGCACAAGTGCTCAGCACAACCAGACGACATGTCGCGCACAAAATTCAGGTCCTTCGCTCCAAGATCAAGGTCAAATCACGTCCGGTCAATAACTGGCATTTCTTGACGGATTTTGAATTAACTTGGCACAAGTGCTCACCACAACAACATGATGTGACGCACACAAAATCCAGGTCCGTGGCTACAAGGTCAAGGTCACACATAGGTCAAAGGTCAAGTCGTGTCCGGTCAATAACTCTGGCATTCCTGGACGGATTTTCAAGACGATGTGTCGAGCACAAATCCAGGTATGTGGCCCCAAGGTCAAGGTCACACTTAGAGGTCAAAGTTCAAATTGTAACTCTGGCATTCCTGGACGGATGTTTTAATTATTATTTTTCATTAATTTTTTTTCATTTATTTCTTAATATTTTTGTGGTTTTATTTTTTTATTATTTTTTTGTTAAATTTTATTTCAATTTTTTAATTTTGTTTTAATTTGTTGAATAATTATTTTTTTTTTAATTTTTTTTTTTTTTTTTTTTTTTTTTTTTTTTTTTGATATATTTTTTAATATTTTTTTTTTTTTAATTATTTTTAAATACATCTGTTGGTTTCATATTGCTTCAAGGTCAAGGTCGTACTTACAGTCACTTCGGGGGCATTTGTCACTTACTGTGACATTTCTTGTTTGTGTACTTTGAGTAAAGTGAGAACTTAAAGAATTGTATATTAAGCGTTTTTCATATATAATAGTTTTTTTTCAAATTTCCAATAGGCTTACCGCCTATGAGGATATACATACACATATACATATATGGCTGACAGTCAAACTCAGTCTTCAAATTAAACAACAAATAATTATAATATACATGTATAATGAACTTCTTCATTGTTAGGTGAAGGTTTTTTAACTAAGGACAATTATATATTTGCATGTCCGCATAACATACTACCTGTTGATACTTATACATGTATATTCTTATATGACATACGTGATTGCATATAATTCAAACAGCTTTTAATTGTATGAACACGTAACTAATTTTAAGTAGATGCTTAGCAACCAGGTATACATATGCAAGTAAACATACATATTATTAGCAACGCTACACCAATTTGTAATACATTCTACAACATATAGTTCAATTATTGGCAAGCATAGTTTCGTTCTTTTTAGTAAAGGCTTTATTTATGAAAATGGCGGCGTTTCTTACTTCTTTTGTACAAGTTGAATTAATTAACAAAACCATTTTATGCATATTCGGTCTATTCCAATAGTATTTTTTAATAAATTGTTTTCTCAGATCGGAGTATAACGGGCATTCTAACATGAAATGAAACTCATCTTCTAAAATATTACAAACATAACATTGTCTCTCATTTATCAGTGTTCTGTCTGGTTTATTCCATCGTCCTGCTTCTATTTGTAATCTATGAGATGAGACTCTTAATTTAGTCAAAGCAATTCTAAATTGTGTTATGTTACATATTGTGAGGTATGGCTGAAATCTAAAACTACATATATTATTATAAACTAAAGCTCTACTTGTATCAGTTAATCTTCTATTCCAATTCATATATGTTATCTCTTTTTTGAGGTACAAATTATAACGAAAAGTGTCCAAATTGAGTAGAATTTGGGACTATATGTCAGTTCACAGTTTATTCAATCTCTGGTCAAACGTATCCTTTTGTATTATAAGGTGTGAATGTTTGTTCAACAATAATTGGCATGATTGACATAATATATGCAAATCATTGTCACGGCAAAATTAAGTAGAAAAGATGGGACTATCTTTAATGTTCACAGTCTTAATCCCCAGTCTAGCAGATCATTATGTGTAAAGTGTGATCACAAAGTGTGAACGGTTCGTTAATTAGCATAATATACATCATGCGAATAATTGTCAATTAATCTGTTGGAAATGCGATGACTTTACAGCATAATTAAGTCTCATTAAATATTTTCCAGCAGTTATTATCCTTCAGACCATTGTACTGAAATACACTTTAATACATTATTTACTTTTATAAATATTGAATTGATTTTATTTTTTATTAAAATATCATCTTGGGTTCCAATAAATAATACGTCATAAACACTAAAAGTAGACCAACCTTAAAACACTTCTGGGACTAGGCATATCACAACCCTCATTTTATGGAGATGTGGTCTATAAACTTCGAAAGTTAAAGGGGTCTGACGTGTTTCCTGACCGCTTTACAAATTTAATCACGAAGTTCGTCAGAAAAGGATATAACCCTGCATGTTTAGTGATTGACCCCTCTACAGTCAGTCATTACGCTTCACTTTTCACTTGTGCGATGACTGGACTACCTCTTGGGACTCTACGATTGTACCTACTGAAACCCTAACTAAGGGAGGTGGGTGCATGAGCTTTCGTCCCTCGGGTTTTCTGGTCGTACCCTAGATTGGTTTTCTCTTTAGCTGCAACTACTATGGTTGTTCAGTACGATTCTGGATACATCGTGAGATGTTTATTATTTTGTATGTATATCTTTAGTTAGTTTCTCTGGATGTGGACTTTATTGTTAGAGATTTCCTTTGATGGGATGTAGTTTTGTTTACACTGTCTTGTCTATTTAGGCGCTGAAGACAGGATAATAGCGAGGATTGTGCGCATAATATCGATTCAAGCTAACCAGTAGGCCTTATTGCCTACTGACCGTTCCAAGTCGGTAACCCTGTCTTCACCACCCATTCTGTTGTTTTTTGTGTCTTTCATTGTAGTTTCAAGTCCTTGTTTGCAGTACAGTGCGGACCTACGATGCCATTTCGTTCGGACGCTGTGGTTTCTATAGGACCCTATATATCATTTTGCCATTCTAACAGGATGCATTATGGGTATCGATAATGGCGGACGTGTTTTAGAAGCTCGTGACATACAGTCTCTATTTTCGCATTAATATAACAAGAGCGGACCCGCAATATGACTGAAAGGATGTCTAATTCAACCAACAGACCCGACAGATGCTACATGAACAGGTTTGAGCCCTTTTCCGACGGCTGGGAGTCTGCAAATCAAGCTAAAAGAGCCCGACGTTCGACGGGTGGAGAGTCGCCACGTCAAAAAAGCCAGCCGACTTTCGAACATTTTAACAATATTGAACTTGAACAAGTTAAGCAATTTCCTGCTGATGAAAAATTTAACTTTATTATTGAAGGGATGTCTAACATGGGTTTATTAAAGTTTAGGATAGACAATATCGAGTCACATTTATATGTTCATAGGGCCACGCACGAGGTCACCGAAGAACGCGTGCACTTACTCGAATACAAGTCGATTGAACTTGAAACGCGGTACAGGGAACGTAACTTTATTATTACTGGGGTACGTGAAGATCGTGACGAGGACGCCGTTCAAGTTGTAAAGGATATTATTGACAACAAATTAAATAAAGACTCGTCAACATTTGTTATTATTAAAGCGTTAAGATTAGGTCGCACAATTACACCAAGAGCCTCCCAAGAACGCCCTAATCCTCGAGCCCATCACAGATACTTATTAGTAGTATTAAGCCACAGTGGTGAAGTTGAGGAGCTTATGAACTCTGCGAGATTTTTCTAAGACACTGGGATAGGATTCTCTAGAGACTACCCAAAGGAAATTAATGACGGTAGGAAGGAGCTGTGGCCAGAGTTTAAACGATGACGAGTACAACATGGCAAAGTAAACGTCAAACTCCTATACCCAGCAGCTCTAAAAGTCAATGGGCGCATTGTGCGCACTTTATTTCCTGACTGGTATGATGTTCTGAGACGATCACGCTGCCCTGATGTACCAACTCGCATTTCAGATGCAATTAAAACTAAAACTGATAGTGCGAGGAGAGTCTACGAGGCCCAGTTTCCAAAGGCTCCACAGAGGAAAGAAGATTTTGTTTTGCTGTTTTTATCAACCTTATTAGACAGTTGTTTCCTCGTTCATATAACTAATAACCACTGTCCCCATTATTTATCCATACCAAACTTTATCATATTGTATTACCAATCATGTTGTTACTCTGTAACCTGATTTGAAATAAAGTTTATGTTGTTGTTGTTGTAAAGTGTGATCACAAAGTGTGAACGTTTCGTTAATTAGCATAATATACATTATGCGAATAATTGTCATTTAATCTGTTGGAAATGCGATGACTTTACAGCATAATTAAGTCTCATTAAATATTTTCCAGCAGTTATTATCCTTCAGACCATTGTAATGAAATAAACTTTAATACATTATTTACTTTTATAAATATTGAATTGATTTTTATTCTTTATTAAAATATCATCTTGGTTTACAATAAATAATACGTCATAAACACTAAAAATAGCCTTGCCATTCTAACAACAATTATAAGAGATTATAGAAATAAAACTCATTTAGAAATTAACTTATGACATCAAAGTGCTACAGCATCAAATTTATACTTGTTAAATATTTTATTTTCAATGTTTGTATACACAAAAAAAAAAACTTGCATAAACAATCGGATCAAATGTACAGTTTGATCTATAAACTGATACCGCCTTGGGCCGTAATATATTTCTCCGCGTCGTCTGCTTAATGTGATTATCGCAAAAAACAACAATTTAATAATTAAAAAAAATCGCTATCTTTGCTTGTAAAACAGACCATCTATAACTAGTGTCAGTAAGAAAAAAACTATATCAAAATAAAGATTATTGTTTTACCTATTTAGAACCGTTTGCACCTAAGGCTTCAGTTTCGTCATTATGCGATATATTTACAATTAAAAAACACATGTTCGACATGTTTTAAATTTTTTATATAGAACATATAAGGACACTAGATGGTATATTTAAACTGAATAAACTGGATCTTTATTTTTCAAAAGAAAGTTCAAACGATGCAATTCTTGGGCATTTTAATAAAAACCCATTTACAAGTGTTATAAAGATTTCTCCCTTAAACTCTGTACCAAACAGGGATACATCAGAAAGACGTGTTATTTTAGATCTTAGTCATTCAAAAAACAATGCAGTGAATGATTACATTGGGTATTTTTAGAGTATAAGGTAGAGGTAGTTTTTCCAAAAAATGATGATTTTGTTGAATTAATTAAGGCAAAAGGTCAAGGATGTTTATTATTTAAGAAAGATTTCAGGAAGGCTTATAGACAGATTAGTATTTGTCCATCTGATTGTAATTTTGTAGCATTCATTTGGGAAAAGCATATTTTTTGTGTCACTGTATTGTCAATGGGTTTAATGAGTGCAGCGGATAAAGATCTCTATATATAGTTGAAGTTAAGCATGCATTACAATTTCAATTCCTAGTGAACTCGTCCTTAACTCTTGAATGGTATAAACACATATTTTACAACCTTTAACGTTACCGTTTTACTTACTAAAATGACGTTTTCGTAGAATCAGTCTAGCAGTGTAGCCAGTGAAGTGTAGCATGCCATAATTATTATATGTATATTAATAACACAACTTTCATTAGCCTCTGTAGCAATCTCATTAAAATCAGACCCTTTATCACGCTAAGATACTCGTCGCTACTACATATACTAGGTGGAGAGTATCAAAGCGTAATTAGGATATGATTTTAATGAGAATGCCTCTGTAGCGCAGTTGATTGAGGCATCGTGTTAGTTCCGGGGAAGTCAGGTTTTTTTAAATTTTCATAATTATTATAGTTTTATTATTGCAAATGGTAAGGTGGCAATGAAAAGTTCCTTTACATTTTCCACTTTTGCAAATGGTAAGGTGGCAATGAAAAGTTCCTTTACATTTTCCACTTTTATAATGCAATCTTATAATTACACATGGTAGCAGTAAACAGTTTATATGTGTTGTAATGCACAATCTAAAGCACACGTTTCCCTTACTTGCGAACACTTCTATTCAAGGGCGGATCCAATGAGTGGGGCAGATCCGGCGTGCGCCACCCATAAAACCTGCCAAAAAAACTACAACAACAACAACAGCAAAAAAAAAACCAAACATGTTTTTTTGAATAAAAAATGGTTTTGTGCCATTATTTAGTGCGGAATTTGTTTACACCCCCCTAAAAAGGCCTACGCCCTACTAAGAATTTGTAAAAAACATCTGTTTTTATCTGACATGAAATCCTGGATCCACCCCTGGTATTTCTGTGCTGATGTGTACTTCTAGCACAGGTAGAAACTTTTTGACAAAATATTTGACAAGCAAAAAAAAACAAAACGTTATATAAGCTCATTTACACCTAAACATACACCATTATATAGGGGGCACAAATGAGGGTGGGGGAGCCAATGTATACACTGGCCCATTCACTCTGAACATTGGGGTGACGGGCCCCACCCCCTGGCCCCCCGGCTACTACGCCTATGTGGTATTAAGTTACTGGTAAATCAGTATGCGGCCGACACCAGTCTCACATTAGATGGCTATGAAAATTCATTAAAACATACATTATTGGTCTTAACATTTTATGCAAAGATTTCTGGTTTTAAATGTAACATTGAGAAAACATTGAGAAAACAAGAGCTGTCTGGTTTGGAGCAAAAAAGGGAAGTAATGATACATTATGCCCAGAGGCTAAATTAAACTGGGACCAAAGCAATTTCAATAAACTTTTCAACACATCTGACAGATATGATAACTTTAAACTATGTTTGTTTTGATTTGTTTGTATGATAATAAGATTAAAGAAATCAAAGAACTTATATCAAGATGATCAATAATATAAGTACGGTAAAATCATTGTGATCAAAAACCTTGCTCTGTCAAAAATCAATCACCTCATATTAACCATCCGAAACCCACCAAAAGTAATAATCAAACAGTTAAACTCGTTATTTTATGAATATATATGGAATAGTCCAGTCGACAAAATAAAAAGAGACGTTATAAATCAGCCTTATAGTGAATGGGGACTAAATATGTTAAATATAGAATATTTTATGAAATCCCTGAAGGTCACTTGGATAAGAAGACAGAACATGGTAAAACAAAACCTAGGTATCGTTTTGCAAAAGCACATGCTGAATTTGGACATATCTTTATAGACAACAACCTGAACAATTTTGGAATGAAGTATATAGTGCATTAAGTCAGTTAAAAAATAAAACATACTCCAAATTCATGTCATGAAATGATATATTAATGGAACCAGTTTTTCTCAATGATACAATTAAGAATGGAAGTAATTGTTTATATAGTATTAATTTTGTTAATGATTTTGTACATGAAAATGGTGACTCTCTGTCTTTTGACTTGTTTCAAGAAAAGGATATTTTTCGAACTTTATTGAGCATGAACGTGTTATAAGGGCAATAAAATCAACAATTAGCCGATTAAAAATAAAAAAAAGGATAAAGATAAAACATTTGGCTACTTTCAAAACTTAGTTTTACATCTAATTAGGAAAGATGACAAGGTGCAACAATATTTACAAAAGTCTGAATAGAAAAAACAACTGAACCAAAAGCAATACTAAAATGGATTCAAGAACATTTTGTAAAAACAAAGAAGAATGAAGAAATATATTTTCACTCCCTTTTAACATAACAAAATACACTGCACTTTTTTGATTACAGACAAGAGTATTACACCGTATCTTAGCAACAAAGAAACTTCTTGCTAAAATTAATATTACTAACAATGACAGATGTTCTTTCTGTAATGCAGACACAGAATCGTTAATTCATTTATTCTGCACTGTAGAAATGTGCAATCTTTTTGGAATAGTGTTTGCAACTGGTTTAAAGAACGGTGCAGACATCTTAATAATTTAACATTAGACATAAGTAAAATTATATTCGGAGATAATACACTAGATAATACTTTAAATCATCTTATTCTAGTAGCCAAAAATGTATTTACGTTTGTTAAGAGATTACCAAGTTTAACAATGTATAAAAATTCAGTTCTCTACCAATATAACACAGAAAAAGTAATAGCTTTCAGAACAAATTCTATTGACAGATTTAATGAGAAATGGCAAAATTACACTCTTCTTTATGAATAAAATTAGAATTAGGGTCTTTTAAAATCAATGAGGAAGTTTATTTCTTTAGGAAGGGAAACAACCCGTTCAGGAAAATATGGACGGAATATAATTGAACTACCTCCCATTGTTTTACTAATGGGTCGACCATTTTATGTCAGGAGTGGGCCTGGAATGTTCTTCTTCCTACTTTCTCACCCAATTATTTTTTGAACCAGATTGTTTGTTTTAACCTTTAGAAATTGGGCTGGGTTATTTACGTATGTAATTTTTCAGTAAAAGATCAACCCCCACCCCACAAAAGATGAAATGTCCGGTGCCTAACATGTATTATTTCCCATTTACAAATAGCAGGTTATTTGTGACAACACAGAGAATACAAAAAAAACTTTCTCCATCATAGCAATGGTTAAATTTAATTGTAATTTAATATGTTAATATGTGTATATTATGATATATGCTTGCCGAATATAAATCATCTTACCACAGTGAAGCATTCATCTGTTAACTTATTCGTATTTTGGGCATACAACAATAAGATTGGAATTGTGATCTTCGATCTTTTACTTACTTATTTGGATGGCATGTATTATGAATGCTTTGTTGCTTAGATATATAATGATGTATTACAATTATTGACTATTGTACGGTAACACGGGGGATGATTCCCCGACCTATGACGGGGAAAATAAATGCGCCGTCTTTATGTATAATGTATAAAGATGACCAAACAAAAAAAAGATCTACCTGTTCAGATCTTCAGGAGAAAGTTTCAAGGTGATGGACCTCTTGGTTAAGAGAACTCAGAATAGCACTTGACATAACAACAGAAAAAGAGGAATTAGTAGTAAATGCAGAAGTGGACGTTTTTAGAAAATAATTAAAGAGGACGTGTGTGTCTGCCGAGGTGAGTGGAGGGGTACAATAGGTGTTCAACTTGTAATACTTTCATTTTGTACCTGAATCCAACGTCTTGACTTGTTTGCCGAATGTGGTTATTTATTGTCAAGGCTAATGTTTCCTTCGATATAAAACATTATGACATGAACTATTATGTGCTTCCTAATTTTGCTACATCCGTATTGTTGAAAAAGGGTAGAGAATGATGTTTTTTGAAAAAGGGTAGAGAATGATGTTTTTAAGAAAATATCTTCAATTATAAAAAAATAACAGTAATACTAAGTTAAAAACAAATGCTTGTAAATTGTCGTTTAAGGTTATAGGAGTATGATATGTCCATGTCTGAATGTAAACAAGAAAAGTATAAGGCATGCGTTATATGCAGACGATATTTAATAGGTATACATTATTATACATGTTAAAGGGAACATATTCAAGTATTTTCAATTAAACGATTTACACCTGATCTATTACAAAGGGAATTTCAGTGACCATGCTACAATATAATATAAGTCATATTTACTTAAATTTTACAAGTGATTATCATATGGGGCCTATTTATGTTCATGTTTTAGTTGTATTCAGGCTCTAAACCGCTTCGGAGTTGCCGTTAAAGCAATCAACTTTGCATTTTAAATGAATTACAAGTGAATGTAATTTCTTTACTTCTTTATTTCATTATAATACTCAAATATAAATGGGTGCTGAAAAGTCTAGGGTAAAAATTAAAACAGATGCCGAAATGGTTTGATGCCAGAACGTCTAGAAGGTGTCGAAATGGTTTGGTGCCGAAACGTCCTGAATCGATCTTGATCACACAGACGCAAAAACTTGAGAATTGTCTGCATTTATTAATAAGCATTTTTCATGTACTAATCATTGAGACCCGGCTTTAATTAGACTAATATAATATATACACAATAGTTTTCGTCTAAAAAAATGCAACATGCATTTGTTTGCCATTTATCGGTTTTGAGATTAAGCGAACATTAACACGAACTTCGACTTTGTGAAATTAAATTAATGATTAAATTTATGAAAACTTCTAGTTCGACACATCGACTGCAGACATGTCATCCTCTTTTTTATATGAAAAGAAAGAAAGAAAAAACTATATAGCTTCAGATTTAGAGGTAAAACACATATGCAAATAATGACGAAAATAAACTTGTTGTCTTATGAAATATATATTATTATATTGTATGTAATATTACCGCAACAATAATTATGGATTTGTTGTCCTACAAAAGATGAATAAAATGCTTATTTTGGCAAAATCATCGATAATATACGAGCAAACTGTCCTATTATGTTTCAAATTCTTAATATTGCTATAAAATTCAAACTTTTATTTCAACATTTATATTTTTGCCTTAAAGTAAAACATACGAGCATATTTAAATTGCAAACGCAAACACAGTTTTAAATATGTATGATATGCTTTTAGTGGATTTATTTGGTTTAAGTTAAAACTCTACGGCAATATATAGGTTTAAAATTGGAAGACAGTGGGTAATTTAAAGTGAAATTGCTTGAGCGTGAAGTTGGAGATTATTTTTTAAATGTACACAGATTATTTTTTAAATGAATACATTCTTAATGAGAGTTTCACAAAATTCAATCACGCATTTTGTATGAAAATCACTTTCCGATGAAAAATAATAGCCTAAACGAAAGTGTTACGTTATAAGTTGAACACATCTTGTATAAATGTTTGGACTAGACAGTTTCCTAGAATGAAAATAGACGTGTTAGAAGAGTAAAAGTGATATGTTGACGTCCAAAACATTTAACATTATCCTACTACGAAGGTTGAGCACGGTCCGGGATCATATGCATCCTTCCTGTCTGTCTGGTTCGGCTCGAAACAGTAGATATATTCGCTAGCCAAACTTTCTATTTGGTAAACAACACTTCACCTACTTAATATCTCTAAATAGGTTTTTTAAGAATTGCATTCATTTATAATATAGAAGATTATCTTCAAGTTCCTCAGACATGGCATGAGCCGTTAAGCAACACTCAATGCAAATTCAAACAAATCTTTAGTTTGTTCGTCCGAAAATTAATTTCATCCTTGTCCAAAAAGTCTCATGAACTTGATGGTCGCTTTAGATGACTTCATTGTTAAATGCTGCGCATGCACAGTCGCAACGTGCGTATACGCAAAAAAACGAAAGCAAAAATTAACACCCGGAGTGTAAAAAACAAAAAACTAGCAAGTTGCAAATTGGGTCAAATTTATTCTTTATATAATGTATTTGAAATACATTTTAGTTAATTTAAAATGAAAGCAAATGAACACCCGGAATCATGTGTTTAATAAATCTAATAATAGACGAATGTTTCTATAACTACAGTTGTATAAAACTCATGCATGCATTTACAGTTCAAATTAGCCAATCAGATTGTTGTATGGGATTAGATAGACTAGTGCTACAGACAACGGTTATGTTATCATGTGTATGTGTGTTTGTGAGCGCGCGCGTGTGTGTATGTTTGCGTACGTGCGTACATGCGTGCGTACATGCGTGTGTGTGCGTTGACCTTAATTTAGTTTAGTCAGTGGTGGAAGTAAGTAGATACACGTATCGTATTCAATATTATATGAATTGCTGTGAACCTAACGATATAACGTCCTGGCCTGATAACCATACTTTGCCAGTTCCTGCATTATTTTGCAATGTTGACGTTAACTGACAACGATTATTTGCTAATAGTTTTATGTGATACTGTCAACACGTTATTTAAACAATTTGGTTTTGTCACTGTTTTCCTTTGATGAATACCTTTTATACATATATTTTTCAGATTCATGATACAAACTCTGAGAATGGACGCTATAATTACAAACCCTGGATACATACGCTGGATTAAAAGCACAACAGCCTTAGCTATAATCAAGAATTCTCTGCATGAGACTGTGCAATCTGCGTTAACAGCTTTTAACGTCAGCCTTTTGTCAAAATGTGCAAATGATAACCATTTCAAAGATCACGACATCAGAACATGCACAGGAACATTCAAATACGAGAGAAAAGGAATTTGGAAAATTCAAACAAACTGCAGTGTTTATGAACTTTGCTTTAATGAAATTTTAAAACTGCATTGTGACCCGACATCCGACAAAATATACTGGTCAAATTGTAAGCTGGATCATATATTAACCAATGGCTGGGAAATTTTCAAGGTGTTTATGCCACGGGGGAACATCGAGTGCACGGGAATTGAAGCTACAGATGCTGCGGCATTGTTTAATGTTTTAAATACATGTAACCTCTTTCACCCAATTGACCATGCAATCTTTGATAAGGTAAGTACATACACTTATGTCAATAATAGCCACTATAACCTTTGTTTTCCTACGGTGTATGTCCTATCCGTTCACATTTACCCAAATCTATTTCATTTCCATTTCATTTAGACTTTACATGTTCTAAATGCACCCAGTTTACGCTGAATTTGTATTTCCTTATTCAACTGCATGTTTCAACGCATATATAAATGTACGCATTAATTGGCAATACATGATTGACTTCGTTCATATAAACGCACATGTACTGCATATATATACATGAACACGACATTTTATTTTTTTATTTTTTTAAAAAACATTCAATTTTTAAATTCCTTTCGGAAACAAATCTTAAAATTACATATGTTTCAAGTAAATTGCATTCAATAATTTACAATTCATTTGGTAGACGAGTATATAAAACTGCATTTTCATCTTGCGTTAAGTTCTTTTTTATATAAAAATACTAAAGTAAGCAACATTTTTGCTTTATCGTTCATCGTTCCGAATTCGTTTCATGCTAAACGTGGGTTCGTTTGGTCTAGCGATCCACACTTTGAAATTTGAAACTTTATCATACACATTATGTTGAAATATTACTACTAATGTTATAATAACGAAACTATTCTGAACAAAATAAAGTTAGCACATAAAATGCATGTCAGTTCCATAGACGAGATACGAAGCAGTGTATGTTCGGGGTCAAAGATAAACTGACACAGATATGACAACTAATAATACTACAAAGGCATTTGTAAACAAACACATTTGATTATTAAAATAAAGGAAATATGTTGGGAACACACTTTTATAGGTTATCGACAATCGTATTCATTTCAAGGAAAACAGTGGTTATTTTAAAATTACGAAACTTGAAACATGTGTGGTTGAGAATAACAATGTTTTATGAATACATTTTAGTGGTTTTTAAACAATGACAAAATGGGCAATTCTTGTCAATGCCAAACATTACATTTGTTCAAATCAATATGTTTGTGTAACGAAATAAGTTGTTTTAATTAATTGGGTGTAATCCTGATTTTTCGGTTAGAAAATAATAAAGTAACACTTTTTTTTTCAAAAAAAAGGACATCCTTACTTAGCATTTCTAAAAGCCTCAAAGAAATATATCTATATCCTTAAAATTCGTTCTAAACTTACTATGTTCATCATAGGTTTATTTGCTGGTTTATGCTTGGTTCTGAAATAACAAATATATGCGTCATTGATTATCGATGATGTGTTAAAACATACAACATTTCGTTTTCAAACGACTACCAAATGAGTTAACATATCCACGGCGGTTCATCGGATAATCACAATTCGAAGTCCGTTTTTTGGATAAGACTGTGACAACGGTCCGTTTTATGGAGAGAATACAGTGCAACATCGTCTTCTATAAAGTAAACACAATGTTTTTCCAGGTATGTACAAGGTTTATCACTTTATTTTAGGCTAACTGTTTCCATTTTCAAAAAAAGCGTCACGTGTGTCCATGGCAAACTATGTTTACATCTTACCTGCAGCGTTGATATGTGCCATCTGGCTGTTTTCTGTTCACATTTTGGTAAGGAGATGTACACGGTAGCGATTTATGGTCGCGAAAACTAGTGCTGTTTGTGATATTTGTCATCTTTTCGAATATGAACTTGTTCTATAACCACCAATGAGTACTTGCAGGCAAATATATGTTTGATAATTCATTCATGCACGTTTAATTATTTGAGTATTCGATTGTTTGTTCGTAAACACTAACTTATTTATTTTTATGTCCGTTCGCGATCGAACAAGTCGCTAATATGTCCGTTTTGAATGGTCCGTTATGCATCATATCAGGTTCTGTTAAGTGTACAATCCACCAGTGCTTTTTGAATGTGTGTATAAGCGTGTATTTATCCTCGCCGAATATGCGCTGGGCATTTTGGCGAGGCGACGTCGCTTTTAATAAACACTGAAAAGGGGATCCCTTCGAAGCAACAAACACAAACAAGAGATTAAAGCAACAGACTCGATTTTATTGAGTATGTTCATGAGAGGTAATGTAAAGTGCAACACCTCTCACGCCTCCTAACACCGGCTTAAGAGATATTCTGCTTTAAAGCCACAATGATTGGGTTATTTGATCCCAAAGGAACTGTACATACACTATACCTGTGTGAAATTTTTGGTTTTCAGACATTTCCTGCGGTTGTGGAAATAATGTCCATTAAAATGATAAAAACAATTAGCGGGTCTCTCTGCTTTTCATTGTTCTCATCGTTTGCAGTGCACGCCAAAAACATCGACAGATTGTGCATTGTTTTGCATAACAACTTGGGTATAAAATGCTCAGAGAACCGGTACCACTATTACAGGGAAATAACGGGAAACAGAACCAAAGGGAGAAAACTGAAAATAACTGGACTCTTTTTCATATAATCAGTAAAGCTGTCTCGTGAAAAGTATGCTACGCACTACAAAAACTCTGATTGGCAAAAAGAAGCTACCAAGATACGCACCGTTTTCAAAAGAAATAGCGTACCTGGAAAATTACGTCCGTACATGGTATGGAGTGAATTAAAATTGGACTCTGAAATATAGACGTTATTTACATCTGCGCGACCTTTATAAAGTAGGTAGAGTATGTGGCACAACTCCATCCGCAGATTTCTGAAGACATCACGCAATGCCTGCATAAACAACTGACTTAAACCTTATATACCACACGTGCATACATAAAACTCACCAAAGAAAATAATATCATGCCGATCTAGTTATGTTTCCTCTGACATGTTCAATGTTTTTCTCTCGAAATAGCTCGCTCTCATCTGAAATCTGGTCCCATATTTTCAAGTTTATCAATTTTCTTTGGTGATGCATGCATGTGTGGTATTCAGGGTTCATTCAATTGAAATCCGGTGATTGTTAAAGCAGGCATTGTGTGATGTCTTCAGAGACATCGCCGGAAAGCACGAAAGGAGTTGTGCCGTATTACTCTACCTATCTATCTATATTTACTCCTACACCGTCTTTTTGAGTATATATGTGCTGAAAGATAACCTTTCAGCACAATGTACGCATGATTTTTTGTTTTTTTACGTATTTACATTTACAAATTTATGCGTATTCTTGTAAACAAGTTTTGTAAAATGTTTACTCTTTAGTCATTACCATAAACAAATATTGCATATTTCGTCTTCCCATTTAAAAAAAAGACAGAACCAAGGTTGAATGTATATATTTAAGGGCATTAATTTGTGTCAAACAGCCGACAACAAGGCCATTTCTGTTTTCTTGCAAGCATCTACCAGTACTTTAGTAAAAGTCTGCACTTGATTGTCATTCAGTACCTCAAACTTCAATAAGCATCCACAGAGTATAATACGTGGGTATTTGGTTCTCCATATTTATCGGCAATTATATATATATATATATGCGTCTTATCTGGAGCACTGTATCGGCAACCACACTTCCGGGGAATGTTTACGGACGTGAATCGCTGATTGACCTGAAGCTGACACAGAAGCAACGAGTATTGGCTGTTGTTCTGCTTGCACATGGGACCGACACGTACATTCCCACCGAAGGCTGGCATACTTTCACACTGAAGGCTGGCATACTTTCACAGTACCTTGCTCAATATACTATCATACTACCACACACAATGACAGGATACAAAGACCCTGTTAGAGATTGCTTATCTGGAAGGAAAGCATTAAAGTAAAGATATAAATAAACATTAAAAAAACAAACAGTCATCCTACCAATAAAATTCACAGGACCGTTGCCATCTACCTAACTAGCCGCCTAGTATTTTACGTTTATTTCTGCACCGATCTCAGACTAATACCGCCACATAGACTGCTTCACTGCATATATTTTGTGTTGACACCGCACTTGCGTAATGTACCATAAAGTATACGCTTACCCTACTAGAATATGCAGGGTTCAAATTTAACACTTATTTACTTGCTAAATGCAAGTAGACTTTTGCAGATTGCAAGTAGGAAATATTAGCACTTGATAAATTGTTCAAGTAATAAAAGAAAACCACTAGATCTCAGCTAGTCTACATTTATTCACTGAACATATTTATCTAACTTGTTTAAATAGGTGGATATAAGTAAGTATAATTATCCATTATTAAATTCCTGCATCTAGCTGAATGTGAAATTGTCATTATTTACATGTATAGCAATCCTTCTAAAGTGAATCAAGGTTTCAAATTATATTAATGCAAGTACATTAATTAAAATAGCAAATAGAAAACCTTCGCACTTGCTTTTTTATAGCAAGTGGCTGAACATATTAAAGTCAGATAATATGCGTATTGTTAACCTTAACGGAGATGATAGAGACTTTGTGTCAAGTATTTGTATATAATATTACCGTCAAATTTGCATTAAATCCCCCGATGTACCCATCCTTTAATAGAAACAACTGATTAGAAACGTACGCTTTGTTAAAAAGGCATGCTGACTTTTTATCTCTTGTGTTTACATAAACATTACCTGTGCTTATAAATAAACCACTTGTGTGTGCACACTTCCTGTGTTGCGCTTAGCGTCGGCGCAGTGTGTAGGGGATACAGCATAATTAGTACACAAATATTTATTCGGCATAGTGTGTACAGTTTTAGTCAGTTATTTTGTAAGCGTAGTTCTCTAAGTTGTAACGAAATCCAAGCATCATAGTTTTTGATTTTTAAATGCTCACTTCACTTCGTTGCGGGACATTAAAAGGTTGCACATTTCAAATTAAATCACTTTTGTGCATAGGTGTACGGCAGTAATTGAGTTTAGGGTTATACAGGAACACATTTTATACCCGTTCCAGTCCAAGGGAAAAGGGTTTAAAAAATCCAGGAGCCAGTGTGTACAGTAACCAGGTACAGGTAAATCGCAAATAATCGCTTGCCTACTATGTGTCCTCGATAGATCAGATTAAAGCACTACTACTAGCACAGTAGTCAATAGTGCATATATGCCGTCCAGGACGGTCCTCCGACTATAGTGCATAAAATACACGTCTACGAACGGCGAGACGATTTTTGATATACGCCGTCTAGGGTGTATCTATAAACGTCCGTCTGTAAAAAAAGCACCCCAAGACGTCAAATAAATGGGTCTATTAAAGTAGTCAGATTTGTTCACCACAAGTTATATTTGGGGGATTATCCGGGATATCTTTGAGAAAGTTTCAAACACATAAAAAAATCGTTGTACCACACATATTCACTGGACAGTTACCATCTTCCTACCATTGGTCGTCCTATGGTGATTTGCTACACCCATCTGAGTCTGATACTGCTAAACTCTACTCAAAACGCCATATTGTGAAGACTACTTCAATGCGCATGTCTCTTGTTGTTGTAGCGTTGACGCGCCTTTTCTCCAAGTAACCTAACCTAAGGTTATTTACTGTTTCTGGTAATACCATTCTATATATCTTATCATTGAATTAATAATACAGGAAAGACTGCAACGGCCATAATACTATTAAACACGTTTAAAAAGATCGTTCTACATGGACTTTTCAGATCCTATTCTGTATACTGAAATCCGAGCATCACGATTGGTGATTTTTAACATACTCTGTTTATTCCAGAAGCTTTTTATTTATAAAACAGACCGTTTTTATACTAAAATTACGAAAACAAGCATGTGTATGTTTTTATTTGCTAAAATACAATAAATAAGCATATTCGTAATTGGCCCCTTCGTTTCCGAATTCGTAATTGGTCGGTTATTCGCAAACGGCGTATAACAATAATACTACTGATTTGTAGTCCGGGCGACTTTTTACGGCCACCACACAGCACTAAAAAATGCTAGTTTGAATGTCTATAAATACTGAAAACGGGATCCATTGGAAGCAACAAACACAAACAAGAGATAAAAGCAGCAGATTCGGTTTTATTGAGTCTGTTCAAGTCAAACATTCCTAAGGAACTATTTCCATTTTCAAAAAAAAGCTTTACATGTGTCCACGGCAAAATATGTTTACATCTTACCTGCAGCGTCGATATATGCCATCTGTCTGTGGTCTGTTCACATTTTGGTAAGGAGATGTGCACGGTAGCGATTTATGGTCGCGAAAACTAGTAAACCTGATAAAATTGATAAACCTTGTACATACCTCGAAAAACACTTTGCTTACTTTCTAGAAGACGATGTTTGCACTGTATTCACTCCATAATGGACCGGTTTCACGGTCTTATCCGAAAAACGTACTTCGAATTTTGATTATCCGATGGACCGCCGTGATATCTGTTGTCTTAGTTTGATTAGATAAATCATAACATTCCGGTCCTGGGGAAATCTTACATTTTCTCGTGCCTGTACCGCATAACTCGTGTTTTAATGTCAAATGCTTTGAAAGAACGATGTCCCATTTTGTACGCAAGTGCATTTAGACGGAAAATATAGTGGTCTTATAAAAACACTAGTTTAAATCGAATACTGAATGACAGAAGTTGTTGTGCTCTAGTATTCTAAAGCATGTACAAGATGTTGAGATATAAAATAAAGGTGCGTTATTAGGAAGGCACAGACTTGACTAACATGTACGAAAATATTATCATTATTAATTTGTTTGGCAAATATTGGGCGCGGCTCCAAATAGCGGGCTGCCGGCAAACACATATATATATCATGGCAGCCCTTAAAATTTTTCACAAAAGAGGGCATGGCCCAAAAGCCTGATAACCTTAAAGAATAATAAAGGGTTAAACAAATGAGGGCATGTCCCAACAGTCTTATACCCTTAGACAAGGCCCAAAAGGCTTACATATTTTTTTATTCAAAACTCTAAATTTAATTCTAAAGTAAAATGTTTCTTCATTTAATGACTTGAAAGTTATTTCAATAATGTGCACGACCAAACTAGGCATGATGCACCAACAATAAAGCCCCAAAAGGCTTCATATTTCATGCTGAAATACCGACCCAGGTGAACAGTGGTCAGTATTACATTGATATTTACTAATTATGAAATTGTTAATTTTGATTAAAGTTGATTTCACTAAATTGAAGGATTCGCTGATGCAACACGAAATCCTTCTGGAGCCGCACCGTAAATTTTAATTGGAATTGTCAAGAAATGGACACATAATAACCAGTTACTCTTTTATTACTGTAAAATGCCAAATGAATTCTTCATGTGTAAATAAATAAATATAAAAACAGACAGTTGTTGTTTAATTTATGTGACAAAGAAATGTATAGATCTAGGTGATTAAACTGTATCTAGTACTGTCAGTTGTCACCTATTTAAAATTCCAATCCGGGAAATTACCTATTTGTTAGTTTATTAAAAAAAATGACCCAATCGGATAATTTGACCAGATCGGGTTAAACTTGAAATCCAGTAAGACAATATCGGGTAACTTAAAAGGGAAATGTAATTTAAAGGACTATACGATCTAAGTTATTATGGTCTATTGTCAGATCCGGTTTATCAAATGTTTATACTTTGGGATTTACCTGATAACTATTCATTTATCAATTCGGTAATTGATCCGAAATATTCAACTGTTCGGTAAAAACATGAGGCGTCGTCTGTTTTGTAAATGATCGCGTCATACTATTTATACGTCACAGCCGTGTGACATCATGTCTGCATTTCAAAATAATAATATTGTGTGACTTTGTTTTGGATGGCATTCCACTTATATGACATAGCATTACACAAAATGTAACTCATCACACATATAGATATAAAAACCGAACTGGAAAAGTAGTATTCAAGGACGACAGTCAACCACAAACACACACAGAGTCAAAGAACAACCCTAAATATGAATAAAAGGCCAAGTAAGACATCACAAACACAAAAAGGGTTGACAATAAGGCTACCGCCTTGGAACGATCAGTGACCAAAAAAGCCGCTGGGGTTAACTTGCTTTATAATAAGCTTTATACAAGGTGACTGGATGGTCCTTCAACATTCCATGCATTGCTCAATTTGCATTGGTTGTTTTATTATTTGACATATTGGTGCCCATGCTTTTGGAGTTCATTGGGTATTTTGACACTTTTAATTTGGTATTTAAGCTACTTATCTGTAGCTCTACATACAAAGAAATATAAAAAAGATCGGACAGGGAAAGTAGCATTCAAGGAGGACAGTCAACCACAAAACACAGAAACAAACATGGAAACAGACAAACAAGAAGGCAAAAGTAATAATAAAAGTAAACGACATCACAAACACAAAAGGGTTGACAATAGGGCTACCACCTTGGAACGGTCAATGACAAAGTAGGCCACTGGGGGTTTAAACCGGTTCTAGGGTGCACCAAACCTCACACTTACCCTACTGTCATCCCATTAAAACAGGACAGTGTTAATAAAGAAATCCCCGCCATGATCTAATCCCTAACCAACAAGGCAGCATCAATAGGCAATATAAGTAAAACACAAATATGCTCGTGTAAATATAATACAAAAAAACAATAGCCTAGAAAGCCACAATGAAGGTACTCAATGACTTGGCAGAAGCCAGAGCATTTAGAGAATACACCATTAAGGGCACGACAAGAAAGATCATGGACACACATCAAACGCCACCGTCCCAATGGGCTTTAGGTAGGCGTCATCACAGGGTCCAAAGCATGTCCGGTCATCGTACAATTAAAGAGGAAAGCATAGTGGCGAACTGTAAAAGGGTCCACCACCAAGCATGCAGTACGTTGCAAAATGATAGGGTCATAACCTCTTTTGATAAACTTTTTAACAAGTTTAACAAAGATAGTATGAAAGTGATCATGACCAAGAATCTTACGAAGTTTATAAATCACAGTACCATAGAAGTCAGGTTGTGATAGTCCTTGTCGCAGAAGAGTCCTTAAATTACATTTATATTTGGAAAGAAGATCAGGGTTACGATAATAAAAATTTGCAAAGGTTTTGCGAAGTTTATGGTAACGGTAACCCTGATTGAGTAACTTTTTAGTTATACAAAGATTACGAATATTAAAGTCCTCAACTCGAGTACAAGCTCTAGAAAAACGAATAAGTTGAGACAGATACACCCCATAATAAGTTGCTCGGGGAACATCCCCATCCAAGTGGGGATAATTAACAATGTTAAAATTAAAATCATCTCTCTTGTCATAGATTTTGCTAATTATTTTACCATTTTCAATCGAGAGATCTAAATCAAGAAAAGAAGCGTTATTTAAGAAATAGAACATCGTTTACTGTGAATTATCGTTTAATATATCACGGTTTGGAGTTCAATTGTAAACATTCGGGCTCGTGAAATTATTGTTTACAATTGAACGACAAACCGAGATATATTATAGATAATTCACCGTAAACGATGTTCTATTTCTATTCTAATACCCTTAAAATGTGAAAATAACGCACACATCTGAAATCGTTCGCATTGCTTTGCTTGCTCTCCTAACTTTGCATACGTTACAATGCGGAATGCGCAATGCGCAATGCTTATTCTCCTAACGTTGCACAAATTACAGTGATATATCGTTCAATATAACAAGATATTTTAAACTAGGCTATATAGTGCGGGTGTATTAGAATATCAGATATATTTTCTTTATTAAGCCGAAGTTCTTTAGGATAAATATTATCAACCATAGTTGGAAAGAAAGGGTTGTCGATGTTCAGTATGTCATCCAGATACCGAGAGGTGTCATTAAAAGCTTCAATAACATTTGCCTGGGTATCTGGTGAAAGACTCAAAATGAAATCTCTTTCATAGCAAAATAAAAACAAATCTGCGACAAGTGGTGCACAGTTCGTACCCATAGGGATACCAACAATTTGTCTATAAACGGTGGCACCATACCTGACGAAAATATTATCTAATAGGAAGATGAGTGCTTCACAAACTTCATAGCAAGTCCACATAGTATAATTGTCTAAACTGCCGTTAGTAAAAAACTCTTTAATATTATTACATGCCAAAAATGTAGTATTTTCTCTAGCGAATGTTTTTTGAATAAGAGAAATTAGCTTGTCTTTAATAAGATGATGTGGTAAGGTTGTTTATAGTGTAGAGAAGTCATAAGTGCTTATTGATGAAACTTGACCTTTATTGAAAAAATTATCCAGAACGTCTCCTGAATTTTTTATAGACCAAAATATATTAATCCCAGAGTTTTCATAAGTTTTATCACAATATAGTTTAACGTGATCTTTAACGGCAGTAAGACAAGAAGTTAAAAGTTTGGAGATGTTTATTGTGGTGCAGGCACTAGAATTAGAAATAAAGCGAGCCTTATATGGATTTTTATGTAATTTAGGAATCCAATACATGGTAGGCAGTTTATTTTGCTTATCGTTTACACCAGCCTTGAAAGTAGTGCACCGAGTGATATGTGCGGAAACAACATCATCCTCAGTAGAATTAACTGGAGTATACGAATTGGTGCTGCCGAGTTCCAGAGATAAAACATTGACGTAATGTAGGCGTCAAACAATAATTACATTATTAGCTGCTTTATCTGCAGGAACTAAAACAAATTTATTATGAAACTCCTGAATTCCCGATTTTAAATTACGAAAGGAAAACCTAGGTCTCGGAGGAAGTAAAGAGGGGTTAGCATTATAAAAGTTAATACGTGTATCTATAATTTTAAGAATTGATTTTTTCCAAGTAGAAAGCGAGTTAGGGTCCGCATGTTCTCTACGACACCATTTTATACTAAAATCTTCAATGGAGTGGGCGATCTGGGCACGACAGGCATTACAGTCAATAGTTGAAGGTAATCTATATTTAGGACCTTTCGAAAACAAATGCCGTAGACGTTTATCAACAATATCAAAATTACCAGTAATGAAATGACCTGCTGGAGCGCAGCAAAATTTTGATGTGTTGCATTCACATTCCTTAGGAGTATTATGTACTATATCAAGGTCAGAATCTATTTTATTGAAGTTGAAAATAATATTTCTAATAGGCTTTTTATATTTATAACAAATTACAGGACTTTCGGAATTTTTGAAATATTTTGGGATATAATCAACTACATGAGTATCCCGAAAAATACTAGGCATGTCAATGAAATCAATACCTTTATTAATATATAGTAGTTTTAGAAAATGCCTGACGTGATCAGACTCCTTGTCAATATGGGGTCGGAGAATATGTTGTGTGTAGCTTTGAACTAAGGAAGCAGTGTTATACAAGGGATCTGCACGAATGAAAATTTTGTCTGCTTCCTCGTCGATCAACTTTAGTGAAGAAATGGACAAAGAGGTAAGCCGTGAAAGCATAGAGTGCTTTCCAGACTATTTAAAAATAGTATGTAAATCAGCGACAGAAATAATTACACGTGATTTACGTTTGATGTTACCATTACGCCTAAGACCATGAGGCCTAGATTTACGCTTTCGAATAGAAAATATAGAAAAAATGTCAATATTAGGATCTTTAGAAATATTTCCTTCTTGATAAATATTGTCATTAAGGCCGAGTGGATAAGGTGTCTGTAAGTTTTCATCCACTTACGTTCTGCAATATGTCTAGCTTTTATTTTGAAGCTTTTAGTAGCATCATTATCAACAAATATATATTCAACCGGTTGAACAGTTACGTAATTAAAATTATGACCTGACTGACGAAAGTGTCGGTACAAGTATTTTTTTTTAACTTTTTAGGATTACTCGCATTATATTTGTGTTCACGAAATCGAACTTTTAAGGATCGACCTGTTTGTCCAACATATTGTATACCGCAACGTGGTGCATTTCAAGTCAGAACATAAATGACGTGAGTAGTACGTCAATCAACATTTGAAGCTAGACATACATTAAACAATCTAACATTAACAGCTGATTTAATGGTGGACTTGCAAGATAAATAATTGCAACAACTGCACCTCTTAGCATAAGTTTTCAAGGGACACGTGGCACTCGTGAAATGCTTATCAAACATTGAAATAATTATTTTTCAGTATCATGTTGAAATGGAACCTGTTTTTATATAAATATTGTTTTTGTTGATTTTTACTATTTTTGTCGTCTTCAACAATATCTGTAAATATATTGGTGCAATGTAATCAACCGTTAATACTATACACAAAGAAGTTGCTTTATATTATTCCTATAACTAGATGTAACACTGAAGGTGATAAATACTCCAATCCCACAAACATTTTTTTATAAAGATCAAGGGCAATACCTCTGCATAGTATTGAGTGAGCCGCACCAAAATTGTGTCATTTACACTTCATGTTTATCTAGTCTTTTTTGTTTGTTGTTGTATTGAGGGCAGCTAAAAGTAGCCGATCAGCTTACCAAAGTAGGAGGGTACATTACCCACCTACCGTCTTAAAAGGAAAGCCCTGCACCTATAGACCGAAATGTTGGTGAAGTGGAGGTAACTCCATATAGAAGCGAAATATACCTATTGTTTTTAGAAATATTTCTTTTAAATGTATTATTATTAATATTATTATTAGTAATATTATTATTATTATTATTATTATTATTATTATCGACCATCTGTTACGAGTAAAATGTAACAAGAAAGAAAGAAAAACCAGCCACACAAAATTATAATTAATACATTTATTTACATAAAATATTCACTTACAGAATACACATATCCAGTTTTTCATTAATATCCAATTTTTGAATTAAGTCCAATTAAAATTATCCAATGTTCCTTTAATTCAGATTATTATCCAAAACAGTAAGTGTATCTTTAATCCAAAACAGTAAGTGTCTCTTTAATCCAAAACTATAAGTGTCTCTTTAATCCAAAACAGTAAGTGTCTCTTTCAGTCTAAATTAATTTCCAATATTTCTGGTTTAGCCCAAATATCCAATTTCTCTGTTATTTTGAATGAGCACAATAATAAGTAAATCCTCTTACACATATTTTTTTATATTTTAAAAGCATCCAATTCACAATTAACTTTTTACTAAATAGAACTCAACTGCTTGGCTAGTCCCAGAGCTAGCCTGTTTATATACCGCCCAAAGACTGCTCCAAAAGCCTCCCTACCAAAACTGTCCAATGAAAACAGTCCAAAGCCCATCACAAATAAATTTGCATAAAATCGTCCTATGAATCTGCATAAATAATTTGCATACCAGATAAGCACGTTTACATCTATACTATTTTTAACTTTCTTCAAGGCCAAAATCAATAATAAACACGCAACAATCAATGTACACTTTGAGACACATGCAGTAAAACATGTAATGTTTTAGATATAGGTAACACCTTCCCCCTTAAAGAAAAATAATGATTTATGTAATAAGCATTATTCTGAACGGCATGTGGTAATAAGCAATGCAATAATGTAATTATATTTCTATTTCAACACAAATGTCAAAATATAAATGACAACTTGACATTTTTCTTTTTAGTATCAATAAGTGTTAACACATATATAAAATTACACTTGTTTAAATATACGCAAGTATCTTAAACACGAGATCTGCAATCTGCAATTAAATTATATTTCCCTCTGACATGTTTTATCTCAATATCGTTCTGTTGCAACATCAAACTCCACCTCATCAATCTTTGATTTTTGTTTTTCATTTTATTTATGAATATGAGTGGATTATGATCAATGAAGACAACTATTGGCGAAATAGATGAAGTGAAATGCACTTCAAAATGTTGTAATGCCAAAATGAGTGAAATTCTTGAATACTTTTTCTGATGCTTGTTGAACTTTTTCGAAAAGTAACAAACAAACTGGATCAACACTATTGTTGTCTTGTTGCAGATGTACTGCACCATCACCAATGTCGCTAGCATCAACTGCTAATTTAAATAATTGAAATTCAAAAGTTGGTGCTGAAAGCATTGGTCAGTTTGGCTTTTAATTTGTCAAATGACTGTTGGCGTTTTTCAGTACAAACAAATTTATTTCTTTTACTCAATACATTTGTCAAACGTTCAGCAATGACCGAAAAGTTATGACAAACTTTACTATAATAACTAGCCATAAAAAGAAAACGCATCAATTGCCTTTTACAAGTCTGTATAGGAATGATTCAGCAATAGCCTTGACCTTAGCCTCGATAGGTTTAACCTGACCCAAAAGATCAAATTTTGAAACGTATTTTGCATTTCCAATTTGTCAATACAGTGACTCTGTTGACTTTTCTATAGTCAGTACACATCCGGTATATAGTATCCGGTTTCGCCACAAGAATACATGGCGAACTCCAGTCACTTTTACTTGGTTCAATGAAATCATTGTCCAATAAATATTGAATTTCTTCTTTGAGATACTGTTGTTTAGAACGATTCATTTCATATGGATGCTGTTTTATTGAAGTAGAATTTCCAACATCGACATCGACATCATTGTAAATTGTGTCAGTTCGTGTTGGATCATCCGAACATAAGTGCTCATATTCATGTATTAATTGTTTCAGCTCATGTCTCTGTGATGGTTCTAGAAGTGACAATTTCTCGTCAAGATTTTTCAAAATGTCACTGTTTTGTAATGTCGCTAAACCAGGATCATTTTTGTCAAATTGTTCATTCTCATTCTGTAATCCGTCACTGGAATTTTCAAGTGGGACAGAGCAAACCACATTAACTAAATGTGAAGAAAGGCTATCTCTGTCAATGTATTCTTTTAACATATTGATATGACAAAGTCGACGTTGCTTTCGCCTTCCAGGGGTATTGATAATATAATTTAAATCACTGATCCTTTTTTCTACTGTATAAGGATCGTGATACCTGGCCTGTAAAGGCTTTCCAGGAATAGGTAATAAAGCAAGAACGTTATCACCGGGTTTGAAATTTCGTTCCTGAGCAGTAAAATCATACTTTGTTTTCATTTTTGATTGGGATGATTTGAGATTAGACTGAGTCAACTCACAAGCTTTGACAGTTTATACCTAAAATCGGAAACGTACTGTAGATCATGACTCTTTAATTTTGTTTACACTACTTTATTTTCTTTACAATAGTATTTAAAACATGAATCAATAACAAATATAAATGAAATGATACATTAGGTTCTACAGTAACTGTCAGTGATCTAAAGAATATCTAGTTCAACAACAAATGGTATAATAACTATGCGCGGATCAGAAATCTATTTAAAAGTATAATATCTTTTATTTAGCTTCAAAATGATTAAAGTTTGAAATGCATCCTTGCAATAAATTAAATATTAACTTTTAACTGTATAAATGCCTAAAGTCTAAATTACTTATGAAACACTTTCTAAATGGCCAGAATTAAGCAAACACAAAACTATGGCTTTACCTAAAGAGTCAAGGAGTCCCAGATAAAATATATGAGGACTATGTATACCCCTAGTCTCACAACTAACAACAATGGAACCCCGCAACATTAGTATTGGGAAAACTCCCACATAAAAGACGTCGGGAACGTTGTCCCGAAAAATGCGGGGTACTCGCACCTTACTCTACAATTACAAATATGCAAGATGCCCATTAACTTTAAACAGCTAGACATAAGAATTTCTGAATTAAACTATGTAAACTAACATCATAGATTTATAGCGTAAACATTAATTTACAATGTTGACATCTTTGAATCAGAGCAGAATATATACGAGTATTCAGGCTAGATATTAACTATTTTCTTAATAAAAGATAGTTTTTTCAAAGTTGACAGATGATATGTATCTAGGCAAAAGCATCCCATAGTACATGTACACTGCAACAACAACAACAACAACAACAGCAATGGCTGCTAACACAATGACAGGGGGTCTTATAAAAGAGAAAAGTCGATCAAAACTAACTTTTAATGACTATGACATTAGATGATGAGTATATAAATCAGGTAATCTTAAGTTTTTTAACTAGAAACAACACAGTTTTAAATATATAAGGTTACGCTGGCTGCTAAACGTTAAGCGAACGTTTAGGGACCTCTCAGAATGTAAACATTCAAAGACTTGAAAACCCGATCATAATAATATTATTAAACAAGTTTAAAAAGATCATTTTACGTATACTTTTCAGATCCTATTCTGTACTGAAATCCGAGAATCACGATTTGTGATTTTTAACATACTCTGTTCATTCCTGGGGATTTTTTTATAAAATAAAACACTTTTATACCAAAATTAGGAAAACGCGCATTTTTGTGTGTTTTTTATTTGGTAAAATACAATAAATAAGCATATTCGCAATTGGCCCCTCCGTCGGTTATTCCTAAATGGCGTATAACATCCATGTCAATAATTACCGAAAATGTGATGCTTGAAATCAACAAACACTAAAGAGAAAAGTAGCAGACTCGGTTTTATTGAGTCCGTTCAAGATAAGTAGTCATACAAGGTACGACACCTCTTACCACACCTAGCACTAGCTTAAAGCTATATACCCTGTATTTAAATCGCTTTCTTCTTTGTAGGCGTGTCTGTCTTTGTAACTTCATGTTCACCAGCTCCTGTCGAAATCAGGTATTTAAGCGATCCCATTTTGCGTAGGACTTCATTTAATGTATATACAATGAGTAGTACACATCGTACAAGTAGCATTAAAATTTGCAGAAGGAAAACATATTACAATGCAAAATAACTTAATACATTTGGACGCACCTCAGATGTATCAGTATATAGTACATCATGTCGCACATGTAAATTAACCATGCGTAATGTAAAAAAATATTTTTATCAATTTAAAACTATGATTCCGTTTCAAAACAACTTTTTCTCGATCTTTCTCGATCGATGTGAGGTAGATATGTTTGTGCGTGTGTCTGCTCTAGTTATTGCGTAATACATATTTAGTGTTAATAGTGTGACAACATACCGACAAATATCCGTGGCCTAATG
Source organism: Cyrtodaria siliqua (assembly GCA_037043455.1). Classification (NCBI taxonomy): domain Eukaryota; kingdom Metazoa; phylum Mollusca; class Bivalvia; order Adapedonta; family Hiatellidae; genus Cyrtodaria; species Cyrtodaria siliqua. The sequence continues at coordinate 66,390 of JAWPHD010001923.1, read as the reverse complement.
GTTAGATCAACATAAACAGGAACAAATAAAAGCGAAAGGTTACTGGTTCAAATCCCGTTCCGCGCAGTTATTTCTTTTTTGTTTGTTATGAAACATAATCGGAAGCCGTATATTGATCGATGTTCGAAGGCTAGATAAAATGTGATAGTTTACGCATCGATTCTGGCTTATAAACCTACTCTTGGCTGCTCGTCGAATTGAAACTACTTCACTCGTGGCTCGTTCATATTCATGATTTAATACTAGTTTATGTATAGCGTCCTCTGTAGCTTTAAGCGGTATTTGACCTAATCACACGTTCGTGATGTTGTTTACACGGCGTAACTGCGAATGAAGAGCGATTCTTTCTCATTCAGAGATATAAGCTATGGAATAAACAAATGAAATGAAATGTCAATCAGCAGCACATTATGCTTATAACTAAGTTACATGATATACAGTTTCAATTTCAACCATACCGTTTCCTTCCTTCCAATACACAATTGTGAGAATCTTTCAAGTGACGTCTTGAATGGCATATTATAAAATTATAGTCACAGGATGAAAGGGTGTACGTTTCAATCTTTCATCAGCTTTTGTCCGAACTAATTTCTCAGTGATTTCCAAGACGCGTGTTTGGATTTCAAAGACGTGTGTGTGTGTGTGTGTGTGTGCGTGCGTGGTTGGGTGGAGGGGTGGGGAGGGGGACAAACAATTGTTGTTGTTTTTATCTAAGTACAAAACCACACGGATCCAACACTCATATTTGAATCCTGTAGGCCCTCTTCCCACGCCCATTCCTCCTCCTTGTGAAACAGACAATTGATAGCACATACACTGGCGTGAGGTGGGGTTGAAACAGAACAGAAATGGTTCTCAGGATCACCCACTTACGATACCCCCCAAATAAAACAGGTAGTAAAACAGTCGTGTCTCGACCGGAACTCGAAACCAGTATGTCATCTCTTTTAGTAGAATACTTTCGGGACCATGTGGTAATTTTTATGCCCCGAGTGGAGTATATAGTGTTATCGTCCCCCTCGTTATCATTACACTTATGTTATGCCCCGTGCAGGTTATATATAATCGTATCATTACACTTAATTCCAACTGACTATTGTGAATGACAGCGCTAAAGCAGTCACCGTGACTAGTAGCAGTTGGTACCTAATGTCATATCTTCAGTTCGCCATAATTAGAGGCGATGACGTGCTTCTTATTTTTTTTAAGGACTCTTTTTTCTGGTCTTTGGTTAGTACACAAAAGCTAATTTTATATGCATCCCGCGCGGATCAGTGGGGGTGGGCATTGGCCTTCTTCGATTTTTGCAGGACCTGTTTATTATACGTCTATTTACGTCCTTGTTTTTTTTAAAAAGGCTTAAATACAAATTTAATCGTTCAAAAAATGGACCACTTACACCAATTCGAGCTTCTTATATATTTGTTTACCGCACGCTTGTATTACCGGAAATCTTCCGCCTTAAACTCTCGGTATTGCCAAAGATTTCACACAATTGTTTCTTTAATGATATCTGAAATTGTTGAATATCTTTCATTATTTATTATAAAACTGGAAATGTGCTTAAACAGGTACGTTTTTATCCTTTTAATGTATCTGAAATGTGGCTTTAAAGGGATTGGAGGCCATCTAAAAGAGTAATTAGTGCCAATATAAATACAAGAGAAAACCCTCATAGTGGGCTTCAGTTTCATATGAAACGTCCACATACATTAAATAAGCCACATATTAAGTTCGGTTGAGTTAATGTTTACGAAAATGTTTAAACTGAAAAAAACGACAACTCCTTGTATTTTTGTTGTTAAATCATGAATATTAACTCATGTGGGGTTCATTTAGATAACTAAACCTAATTCTTTGAAGTGGATGATGCACTATTTTCAAAGAATACTTATTTAAAAAGGGTCTGAAAAAAAGTAAACCGGTGAAATAATTATCCTTATACCATGAAAAATATAGGAGATATGACCTCCATGTATTACAAATCTGGTGAGCTTTAAATGATGACGTCATCAAGCCTTTTTATCATATATGGCATATTGATCAAAATATCGTTTAAAGCAAATAAAATGTTTATTATTATATAGCATGCTCATTTTATGATTTTACAGCAGATTTTCTTTGCTTTTATTGATATTTATCAATATGTCAATATATATATATGATAAAATGGCGTAATGACGTTAACATTCTAAAATGGCCGCCTCCGTTTATGTTTTTTTTGCAATTTTTTAATAGGTCATATCTTCTTTTTTAAGGTACTTTGATAATTAATTCTTTTACCATTTCTTTTCAAGTTTTTCAGAGCCCTTTAAAATAAAACTGATTGAAAATAGTGCATCATCCCCTTTAACAACTAGAACAGTCTCTAAAGCTAGGATAACAATTATACCTCCCGCCTTTGCCCCTTTGTCTCTGCACGTTATGCACCAGTAGAACATCCTTTATGGTCATATTCACATGATACTGAATCATCAAAAATATATGGAAAAATGAATGAGTCATAAGGCTGTAAGCCACACAAGGATTTCCACTCTCCCAATCGAAGTTAGACGATCATCATTACTTCACCAATTCAAACGCTTAAATTACTAAAAGATCATCTGACATTGCAACTATATTCTTGAAACTAATATTCTCTCGTGGTCTAGCTTGTATGTCGTATCACCATGGGATAAATGTGAGCTATAAACATTATATATTTAATTTAAATTGGTACTGAGCATCTTTTTTTAAATAGTCTACCGTTCAATGATGGTCGCCAAAATAAGAACAAATGGAAAAGAGCATGTATATTATAACACACTAGCCTGCCATGTGTTTTTTTTCAGCAAGGACACTCATCATTCGTGAATTATTCCAGACTAACTTGGAATGGTCAAAGTTGATTTGTTGTGGATGAAGAAGTTGATATGCAATGGACCACAGTTGGAGTTCATTCCATTCGAGTCCCCTCCAAATGACTCCAATGGGATTTGTAAATTTTAACTGTCCACAACAAATGACTCCGCAGATATATAGTATTGTATCTACCCACTCCAAACCAATACCAAGAGATGTATTAATTTAGCTATCTACTCCAAATAACTACAAAGAGATGATCTGATTTTTGTTCACTCCAGGTGACTGCACACTGATGTTTCTTTTTCAAAGTATTTCTGCTTGTTCACTACAGTATGTAATTTGTCATGGTGTATTGTTTAGTTAAGTCTCTAGCATATTTGTTTACCGTTTCCTTCAATATGGATTTTGTTTCTATATATCTCTTCGAAATACTGATATAAAAGGATATAAAGGATTATAAACAACATAAATCAATATATAAATCTTCCAAATAAACTATTTACCGAACAATAAGTAAACAAATGTTTCATATCCCTGCGAAACGTGACCAAGCTCTGGCAACCATCACGCACATGAACCATGGTTGGCAAAGGTCAGATGCTAAAAGTTCATGGTCAACCATGGTTTAATGACATGACTAAGGGCGGATCCAGGATTTCATGTTAGGCAGGGCGTAAGTTTTCCAAAAATGGGTTGACAAGGAAAAACAGAACAAAACGAAAACCTTTGTGTGCCATTTTTAGGGTGGCGTAAACATCTCTTTGGGTAATAGCACAGTGGCGTTGCTGGCAGTAAAACGTCTCCCCGCGCTTGCAATCAGTACTGTTATTCATTCGATCTTTGGAGATCGCTGAGCCCGATACTTATATTTAGTTATCGATGTTACATTTTCAATTTCTTTTGTTTTCTTACTTAATGTTTGATTCGGTGGTTCCACTACTCCGGCCGATAAAAGGCTTTGGGTATTGTTTAACCACTTATAGGATATGTTGTCTGCTTTTTAATTTAGTATTTTGGCTGTTACTTGTGATAAGCAGGCTTCATTACCGCTGCTGCCAACTAAATTCCATTATGTTTATTTCGCTCTTCGGGGCATTTAATTTTATAAGATACTGGGACCATACGCCGTACGACATGGGGAAGCAATTAACTCCATGTCCACCGCCGTATGCATGCCATCTTCGGGATGGTTAAAATTGTGAATTATTGATTTTATGAATATTGAATTCTGCTCAACCCGGGGCTAGAGGGCGTGAGCGGTAGCTAGCATATTTCACTACCGCTCATGAACAGTCTCAATCAAACCGAGACTGCAATATTTCGTATTTGTCGTGCTCGGCCGTTTCCAAAGGTCCATTATTATACTCTTTTTTAACAAGCAGAAAAATCCTCAAACTAAACTTATTTTGCCAATGTTTAGGTGGTGGGGGGGGGGGGGGGGGGGGAAGGTGCGGCATAGGCCTTTTTATGGCTGTGTAAACATACTTGGCCAGGTTTTAGGAGGGTGGGTGCGTGCGCCGGCTTCCTCCACCCGGATCCGCCCATGATGACCATGGTCAAAGATTGTTGGACCATTGTTGGTTAATTATGTTTTATTTAAATCAAGTAAAACACAATAACTGATTACTCAGTGTGAATAAGAATTACATGAAATAGCCTACATGATGTTGATTTTTTAACGATAGCGCATGCGCAATCAACATTTATTATGAGCGGGAAATTCAAATGATTTCATATTATGTTATTTCTTTGAAAATAACATGTTATTGTCGGTGATTTAGGCCAATGTATTACGACATCGGAGAGTTTCAACTCGCTATTAGCCTAGTTTAAATTATAACGCCACCGGTGTAAACTGGATTATTTTGCCGAGTGACAATTACATGACGTCGCCGTTTAGAACGCTCGCTCGGAAGAATGTTGTAACGCTGGAAAAGGCCTAACCATGCAGCGTTAATAAATGAACAACAGTAAGTATTTTAGAACGATCACTCAACATATTTCTTGCACAAATACAATTCTATAAGTATTGCTTCTTTCACTAAACACGGAACTTGTCAATTTATGTTTTTTCGATAGAAAGTTATTTCGTGTTGCAAGTTCTGACTACAATTTATGGTCATATACCATTATTGCATTTCCCATAGGCCGCCATTATAGCCTTTTGGCCTACAACACCTATTCCTATATCGGAACGGATAATAAAACCTAACTTGTTTTAAAGAACTATCTTAGAGACACTCAAAAATTACCAGCAAATTGAGGGTAATGTGATGCTTTCAGCCTCTAATATTTCACTGAAGGTGACAACCCTCCAGAATGCCAGTCAAGAAAGTTTACTTTTTGCAAATATACTCTCAGTACAACTGCATCCAACAAATGCAAATTTCAGTCAAAATAACCTAAATCAACATGTTTTATGATGGAAATATAATATTCTGATGTTTTATGGGGATTTGTTATGATTTGGGTAATTTAATCCAATCAGAATTTGCCTTACAATCTGACTATAGACCCTATATAGACCCTTTACTTTTTTCAACCAACCAGAAGCCCCAAATCAATAGTGGTATCTGACCTAAATAGACATTCAAACCTGACAGAAGTTTTTTTTTTCTGGCCATATTGTTTCATACATTCATTCTGAGGAAAATGGTGTCTTTTGTTTCTGGAAAAAAAAAATTCTACAAAATATGAGGGCTTTAAAGAGCTTCGGCTGAAATCAAATTCATGCGATTTTTACGCGCAAATCCAGAATCTTCAAAATGCCATATTTCGACAACAGTTCCAATCTTTTGTTTGAAATAAAGTGATTTTGAATTGATTTCATCAATAACATGTGATTTTCAACCAGTTGAGGCTATCTTGAAAATAATTTCTACTGAAAAATGATATATGCGATTTTTAGGGGTCGAAATAGCAGATTTTACCATAAAATGCCGCTGTTTTCGTATATATTCAAAATCTGCCTTCAAATGGATTAATTAACATTATTCAGCAGTTTTTAGATGTTAAACCATCAAGAAAATGCAACTTTTCAGTTTAAAATGACAAAAAATAATTCCGAGACCATCCTCCCCAACTCCATTTTTAGGCCATGCCATGTTTTACAATATGCTCATTACACAAGATTACCTGTAACTGTACTATTTAATGTATTTTTTTATTAGATATTGTTTGTGCCATCTTAACAGGTCATATTTATGCATCCAAGCAGCCCAAAAGCACTGCTGACAGTACAGATCCATGAAAATTCATTAAAATGAAGGGGGTGGGGTAGAATTTTTTTTTTTTAGAAAAGGTCATATTTTTTGCCAACTAAATAATTTAATTTGTAAAATGTATTAAACCGCATCAAATATTTGCATATGGACACTAACCATAAACAAGAGATGAACTCAGAGTCAGAGTTTACCTCAACATCTTTTTCAAAACAGACATAAGCGGCTTTTTGACATCTTTGCGGACAGATGTAGATTGTCTCTTTCTGACATCTTTGCCAAAATATATATGCAAAGCCCTCAGAAATGAATAAAACTTACTAGATATACCTTTAATTGTGTCAAACAAGTGCATTACAGGCCAAATTTGTATACCAGTTGTATTTTGTGTCCACAACCCTTAATAAACGAATTTAAATTACCTATTTTGCATAATAAAACTTTCAAATATTTCGAAGTCGTTAAAAAAGTTAAAATAAAATAAAAATACAACATAATTCAACATTTCCAACACTTTCAAATGATTGTGTTAGAAAAAAAGTATATCTACTTTCACTTTTACCCTATGCAGAATGTAGCTTTAGGTCATATACCACTATTGCATTTCCCATAGGCCTCCATTATAGCATTTTGGCCTACAACACCGATTCCTATATCGGAACGGATGATAAAACCTAACTTTTTTTTAAAGAACTTTCATAAGACACTCAAAAATGACCAGCAAATTGGGGGGTAATGTGATGCTTTCAGCCTCTTATATTTCACTGAAGGTGGCCACCCCCAGAATGGCAATCAAGAAATTTTACTTTTTGCAAATATATTCTCAGTACAACAGCATCCATACAAATGCAAATTTCAGTCAAAATATCCTAAATCAACATGTTTTATGATGGAAATATAATATGGGGATTTGTTATGATTTGGGTAATTTAATCCAATCAGAATCTGCCTTACAATCTGAATATATACCCTACTAGACCCTATAATTTTTTTTAACCAATCAGAAGCCCCAAATCAATAGTGGTATCTGACCTTATGACTTATTATGTCATCAGTTTTCGCGAACAATCTATCCTTCGAAATTCCAACACTGAGCCCAGTCTGTACGTATATACCCATGTAGCTATAAAAAAAACAGTTCATTCCAATTTCATTTAAATGCATACTTTCTGATTTAAACAAATTGTGAAGACTGTTTGCGAGCATAAACAAAAAATGAAGTGGTTTTATGACCACGGTTTCCCAAATTAAATCATTTGACTCGTCACTGAGCCTAAACAAAAACTTTCTGTTGACTTGTTTGTCTCACATTGTTGACATTTCTTGTTTTGATAAACGTTTTGTTTACGTTTTAAATTTCGGTAGGCTTAAAAGGCTGAACAAGATGTTGCGGAACTGCAACTGCGTGAGGAGACAGAATGATATAAAGCCATGGCTGTCAGAAGGTATAAAAATTGCTGGTTTATATAAAATTGGTATTGGTTAAAACAAATTATACATGTTTGATTTTAAAACAATATGTGCTGAAATTGGTACAATAACAAAAGATTAATTTAGTTCAAACAAAAAACACTGCAGCTTCAAAAACTTTAAGTTGAAAGCGCATATATTTAACAAGATGTCCAAACGGCCCTGAATGCATACCTTTGTAAAAGGTGTGATAAAAGATTTGGTATCTCACAACAATTTTATAATTTATACTACTTAAGGCAGCTCACGTCACTTGATGTATTATGATTTTAGGAAAAACTATTTTCAGATTTAGATTTCTTGTAGCAGCCAAATATGGTGTGCGGATGAGGCGGGAGTAGCTGTCGCTGTGCATAGATCAAAGTACCTCGGTAGAAACACCTGGCCCAGGTATTAAAGAAGATTGTTTGGAGATGACGGTAGTCTACTGACGCTGTACATCCATGGGCGAGACATACAACGAGTATGCATGCATGGGTTTAAAATCACTTTTAACAATGCAGTGAGCTCAAGGCTCAACTTATATAGGGCTGTCACACTGAAATATCGTGCAATAGACGCATGACATGATACCCCATCCAGTCACATAATGACACCGGGCCTACCTGTCCTAGAACTACTGTTCATATACTGAACGTCTAGCAAGGGAGAACCATTTTTGCAAAGTCATTGGTATGAACCGGCTTGGGATTGAACCCACGACCTCCCGCAAGGGAGGACACTCTACCACCAGGCCATACCGCAGTGTACAAAGAGAGCAATGTTTCCTTACTTTATCAAGGCCATTAAGAGTAGAAATGTTATTGTTATTTTTGAAATACAATTTGGAATGGAAATCAAACAACACATTTTGTTGGTATGTGTGTCCTATCTGAAAATTTAAAACAAATATTAAATATTCACTTTAACTTTTTCATTTTGCTTATGAATTTTTACTGACATGCTCTACACTATATTGCTGGTATTATAATAACACTGGTATAAATATGTTTCTTAACATGTCATCAGGGATCATGCTCATTTCCTAATGTCCCCATCAGTATTCAAGTCCCAAGTCAGACATGGCAAAGGTCAAATGTTATGTATAAAGCTATAATGCTATGTAATTCTTACAGATAGAGGTATTTGAATATTGCCATGTATCAGTTTAAAGCAGTTAAAAGTAATGAATAAATATGTATTAATCACACAGGTCAGTTATAAGTCTCCAGTTACAAGGGCGATTAAATGACAGATGAGGTATTGACAAGATTCGGTGTATTGGAAATGGGAAGTACAAGTCCAAAAAGGCAGAAGTTAGAGAACAGACAAAATGGACAGTGCAGCGAGTTGGCATGATGTGACGGCTTAGCAAGCTCCAGATCAGTTTTGCTAACAAGCTTAATAAATTAAATTAGAAATTAGCACGAATGTCAGATTCTGTTTATCACATAGCAATTAAGCATATGGTTGTAAGAACTAAAACTTATAATCACTTAGTATGAAATGTGCATATTTTCAACCATCAAGGAAAATAACTATTAGTAAGCCAAATATAAATGTTTCTCATTAATTGTCTAGTTTTAGAACTTATTGACATTAGGACATTGACTTGTCCAATAACTCTGAATTTTGTTTCGCCAGCATTACGCCTCTTTTTATAAAACTTCAACATGTAGTTAGATTATAGGATGGCGAGATTATGGGATGGCGAGTCGTCTGTCCGTCCGTTTAAAGTCTATTCTTAAAATAAATGTGTTGTATACAATCATTATATGTATACGTTAATTGAAAGAATTTTAAAGCACCAGTGTAAATATTATGAAATACAAAGTTTGGCTGAACTGTTAAACTAGAGTTTCTGTCTTGTCTTTTCAGTAGTTCCACCTCTGTAAGAACCTTTTTTGTAGTCACAATGTAAAAGTCACAGTTAACGTGATGTATTGATTCTGTATGTAATTCATTGCATGTAATGTAGGAAACAAGTCAGTAAATTACCTTCCCGAATCGTTTTTTGAAACTGTGTCCGTCTTAATGTTGGGGGAAGACAGCACATTTCAGGCTATACATATTATAAGACGGTCGATTGTTTGTGGTGGAAGCAGTACACTTCAAATTTAGCATTGTTATGCCCCGCCACGAAAGTGGTGCGGGCATATAGTGATACCCTTGTCCGTCCGGACGTACATCCGTACGTCCCGTTTTTACATTCAAGTTTTTTATTAAGTCAATTTCTCAGATACCAAAAGCCGTACAGTTTTCAAACTTCATACACACTTATATCTATATGGCAGCAATATGTTCCTACCCAAATCGGGTCAATATAAATGACCATGGCCTACTTTTTACACTTTGTTAATTTACATTAAAGCAGAACGTGGTCTTAAATCAACAAATCCGCTTTTGATGTGTTTTTAAGTACTAAATATCATTATAAATACGATTTTTACTATGCCATTGATGTATGTTCAGTGAAAATATGTTTTTAAAGATAAAAATCGAAAAGGCGAACAGGCATTGCTAAAAAAACAAAAAAAAATCTAAGGGGAAAAACTCTTGCCCGAATTACCGGATGTGACGTCATTGGGAACAAACTATTTTTTGTTTACATTGGGACTGAACGCAAATCGGTATACCTTGTGTGAAAATGTGAGAATTAAGCGATCATGATGCTGAGTCAGAGGAAATGCCCGTGATAAAACGGTTACACAATGTGCAACCTTACGATTTTGAGCCAGAATACGTGTCTGAGGACGAAAATACATCGGATTCATCAACTGATGATAAAGTCGAACGCTGTGCAGGTGCAAATGTAAATAGCTTGTAAAGACTATAGTGTCATGTCATTCGTTACGTTCAGCGGTTCATTACACTATTCACTAATCTAACAAAATAGCGTATTTATACACTTACAGCAACAACAAACAAAAAATAACGTAAACATTGTTTTCATCGAAATCTGACAGTAAGTCACCCGCAACACTGCAATATTTTGGTACATACACAATAACCGCGAAATGTAGTATATTCCGAATGAATGGACCTGGTCTAATACCTATACATTAATACAAGCGTCAGATTTTTTTGCCGATAAGTAGACATGGAACAAATATATTTATTAGATATTATCCATAATTGATAAAAAATGAATAACAATAATAAATGAAACAGCATATAATTTCGGCGCCATAATTTCTATAGTATTATATATTTGCCATAAGTCGCCATCAACACCAAACACTCTAGGAGGTCAGATACCACTATTGATTTGGGGCTTCTGATTGGTTGAAAAAAGTATAGGGTCTATTAGGGCATATAGTCAGATTGTAAGGTAGATTCTGATTGGATTAAATTACCCAAATTATAACAAATCCCCATAAAACATCAAAATATTATGTTTCCATCATAAAACATGTTGATTTAGGATATTTTGACTGAAATTTGCATTTTTATGGAGACAGTTTTACTGAGAGTATATTTGCAAAAAGTAAAATTTCTTTACTGCCATTCTGGGGGTAGCCACCTTCAGTGAACTATTAGAGGCTGAAAGCATCAGAGTATCCCCAATTTGCGGGTCATTTTTGAGTGTCTCTAAGATAGTTCTTTAAAAACAGTTAGGTTTTATCATCCGTTCCGATATAGGAATAGGGGTTGTAGGCCAAAAGGCTATAATGGAGGCCTATGGGAAATGCAATAGTGGTATATGACCAGGAGCGGTGTTTGCAATAGGACACGCTCTCTAGTCTCCACGTGCCCCCAAATAAATATCAATACAGACTAATCAAATAGTGCGGTGCACTATTGAAGTACAGCCTAATTAGGGTACATACGTCGGTATATCACAAAAGCACACAACATTTAGGGAAACCTAGTTTTATGACATACTTCCTGTTTATTACAATTACTTGATTAATACCGCCGAGGGCAGACGCGTATTGCACAAGACGGATATATTAGTGAGCTCTAATTTGTCGCGCACAAAGAGCGAAAAATACTATGATTTAAATAAAATAGCCAAATGTATTATGAACACGATAAAGACAGTTAGTAAGTATACTTACTCATGTATACTTACTCCTGATATACAGATCGAAAACAGACCAAACATATCAAATTACCATAATATAAAGTATATTATTCTATTATACTTGTTTTACTTATTGCACGATCTAAGAGGCGTTATTGTTGTTGCTTTGCCATAAAACATTACTGAATTAATATAAAAGCTAGTAATATTATTCATTTTCTGACTATGAAACATTTTGTATTTTTTTTTCAAATCCATAGCCCCATATATGTTGATAATATATATCTATAACACTATTGGCAGAAGAGTGTTTATAATTTAAAATAATTAAAATAAAAATTTGGAAACAACGACACAGTGTTTGATTCACGTAAAGACGCATGCTTCTAATTCAACAGCTAAACATTCACGGTGTATATAAAGATCTAAGACTATACACCTTTCTTCAATTTATCATACGTATACCCGATGAGGTGTTAAGATAATTGAACATAAATTTCAATCTTACTTCATGTATGATTTTCCTCCTCAACGCCGGTCGAATAGGCGAATACAACTTGCTTGGAGACGGCGGGGTTATGCACTTCTCATTTTTATAGTCAAATATCGTTGGTACCGCTGTTGATTTTAATCTGCATGGCCTTTTGTTCTCCAAATTCAAAGATAATGAAACCATAGGATGGACTTCCCACGAAGTCAACTCAAAATGTTTGCTACAAACTCGCGCGTCTTTCGTAGGTTCCCATTTTCTCGACGAGTCGGGCGATTTTCTTCGGTAATGGTATACCCACACCTCAAATCTTAATATTATCTCGATTAGGGAAACGAAAGAAACTTAGGTTATTATCTTGTCCTTCTGTATGCAAACTTTTTCACCCAGCAACAGCACACGGCATTTTTAACAAGTACCATAAAAAGTAATCCTACATAGACAATACTATACAACTCAATGCGACACCGCTAATCGTTTGGTACCAATGACGTCACAGGATCACGTGACACTTACTTGTCTTCAAAACGGGCGAAACTCGAAGCGTGTGTGCTATGAGATAAAATTGGCTACTGTGAGAAAACGGGACAACCAATAAGTGTCAGATTTGAACAGATTGTATATTATATACGTATATTTCCGAATATATACTCAAAAGACACGCTATATTTCACCTTTAAAGTTTTACATTCAAGTTTTTATTATTAACTCAGTTTCTCAGATACCAAAAGCCATACAGTTTCCAAACTTCATACACACTTACATATGCATGACAGCAATATATTCCTACCCGACTCAGGTCAATATAAGTGATCTTGACCTACTTTTTACACTTTGTTAATTTACATTAAAATTTTACATTGACGTTTTTAGATCACATGAGCCAAAGGCTCAAGGTGATCTATTGGGATCACTTTTCATCCGTCGTCGTTAACTTAGGCTTCAAACGACTTCTCCGAAACCGCATTGCCAATTTTGACTAAACTTCACATGGATCATCCATAGATGAATGTTTTTTAATTTTTTTGAAATTAGGTCAGCGCGACATCCAAAATGGCCGCCATTACTATATATAACCAAAACCTTAAAAAATCATCTTCGCAAGAACCGATAGACAGATTTCCACAGTTTTTCTTTTAAAATGATTGCCAATGCCTAGACTATAAGGTTTGTTCAAATAAAGACCCCGGGCTTAAAAATGGCCATGCCCTGCGGGTCCAAAATTTGTATATTGAGGCTTTGCATGTTTTTCATAGACTTATATAGCAAACAACTTTAAAAATTCTGCTTTTCTGAAACCACAAGGCACAGAGCTCTCATAATACAAGTAGCATCAGCTAATGGTCCTCTACTAAGATTGTTCAAATGGTGACCCTCAGGTCAAATTTGGCCCCGTCCCGGGATTCACAGTTTTACATAGGAAAAACAATCTTCTCTGAAATTAGAAGAGCCAGAGGTTTAATATTTTGCATTTGTATAAGCTTATGGTCCTCTACCAAATTTGTTCAAATGGTGACCCTGGGGTCAAATTTGGGCCCGTCCCGGGCGTCACAGTTTAACATAGATTTATATAGTAAAACAATTAAAATACCTTCTTCTCTGAAACTGCAAGAGCCAGTGGTCTAATATTTTGCATTTACAATAAGCTTATGGTCCTTTACCAAGTTTATCCAAATGGTGACCCTGGGGTCACATTTGGCCCTGCCCCAGGGATCACATATGCGGATCCGTTTGGAGCGATTTTGGCGAGATTTTGAGAGATTCAACGAGACTTTCAAAAAACATATATTTAAGTTAATTTAATAATAATTTCTTATTTTTAACTGATGAGAATCAGCAAGTGACGTTAAACAGTTTAACTGAGGCATCAACAATTGACGTTGTTAGTTTATTTACAGCATGAAATCACGCAAATGTCGACTTTTATGCGCGTGAAAAAAACGCGCGAATAAATTGTGCTAATCGCTAGTGGGCGCTTTTATTTGCCTAATTTGCCCAGACAAGTAAGACATATGCATAATACGGTCTAGCTGGCCAAGACTAAGTCCGGCAACACTAAAAAAAATCCCTGTCGCGGAGTATCAAAATGATCAAAAAAGCTGAATAATTCGTTCCTGACGTTCCCGCAGAAATGTCCGAACAACGCCACTTGGGCGACGATGGGGCTTTTCACTTAGTTAATTTAACTATTTCAATTATATCTACATGTAATGCATATATCTCATACCTTAATCTTTATATAAATAAATACACAATTTCAGCTCATTCAACAACGAAACTGTCTAATGCATTCACCGACAAACATGATATCATGGAAAACAATGGAAGAAATGTTTGATGTAATGTTGCAACTTTTGGAATTTGACAACTGGGGTAAAGGTGGTGACACAAGTTTGAAGGATCGACATGAATGCCAAAAGGCTGCGGGATCAATTAGACTGGTACAAACAAATCTTATGTGCAAGTATACTGTATAATTCGTTCTAATCTATCTGTATATATGTTGAGTTATAAAAGATAAAATAACTTATTGAAATTTTAAACTAAAGCTGCCTTAAAAATAAATTTAACAGAAAAAATCATTAGCAGGTCATCATGGTCATGTAAATTGAGTTATTTCATACATTATTCATAATGCTTTCAGTTATTGGATGCCGATCTGCAAATAACCGTTAAATACAAAGTGGAGGCGCTCACCACTAAAAAGAAATCACTTGACCATGACATAGCTGTCACAGAAGCATGTCAGGAAAATGCATCAAAATTAAAGACCGTTCGTCAGAGATGTGAACACGGCATTGCGGTTTGCTCCATGCCTGAAGGTTTGTCTTTAAACGAAATGGAGAAAGAAAGAAAGGCGTTACATTCCGAAATCGAGAATTTGGCAAAATCTTCAAGCAAAGAAAAACTAGTATTGATGAGAGAAATCACTGATTGCAGAAGTGTAAAAGAAGCTCTCATGGCTAGTGATGATGGTGAATTAGAATTACTTCAAGTAAGTAAGATATGCAGATATTAAAACAACTCATAATGTTAATGATTTGTTATCCCTGTATTGATCAATATATAGACGAAAGCGATATTCCACAAGAAACATCATTACCCTTTTGATTTGTTTCAAAACTTACGTTTCATAAGAACTGTAAAATTTATTTAAAATGAACTGTTGTTGATTTTCTACATAACTTGCATACTTGCAAAACAGATTTATATATATTAAACTTGTTATAGTCAATTGTTTTCGAATATTCCTAATTCTAGATTAAAGTGCACTAATACTATTACAACCTCCCTATAGAGAGAGAGCGGAAATAATCCTAGTAACCCAAGACTCGAGCACTAGTTTTCCTATCGAATACATTGTACTGGTAGTTGTGCTCGAAATAGGTATTCATATACAAGTCACCACACTGATCATGTTTCCAGATGATATGTGTTTACGTCTATTTACTAAATATGACGTCATAGACGTCATCATATTTTGGTCCCCATGGAAAACGGTTACATAACCGATTTTAAAATGAATTTTAGTTTAAAAAGTAAATCAAAGTACCTACGAATATAACATTATATACTTAAAAGATAACCGTTGCTGAGATATAGGACGTTATTGCTTTGTACAGCTATCGCCTACCCGACTTTTAGCTTGTTCAGTTATTGAAATTGTAATACCTTTCTATTTCACACTTAAACCAGTACTGCTGCCATATTGGATGACGTCATGACGTCACGACGGCCAGTGCTGACAGAGATATTGTCACTTATTTTTCACAAATAAAAGTGCTTAAAATACAATCAGAGAAAATATACTTTTGCATGACTTTCTGGCGTCAGTGGCGCCACCTAAAGATGACGTCATGTCCACATATGCTAATGCGCATATATGCCATGAGCACGAAAAATGGGAAATTGTTTAACTTAAAATGTGTTCATAAATGCAGAATATATATAAAGATTACGAAATATTTCGCTTGACGTCTCTTGGAGTCATATTGGATGACGTCATGACGTCATAATTGTCAGCTTTCAATTAGATAATGACCTTTATTATCTTAGTAATAAAATTGCAACAAAAGATAGTCAGAAGAAAAATGAATTATTTCAATAAAAGATGACGTTGCTGGCTGCCATAGTATGACTTAAGACTCCACATTATGTTCATACTCAACTAGATATTGAACTTAACAATCTGCGTTAAAGCCTCATTGAAAAAGCGCAACATCTTGTTATGCCTGCCACTTCAAGCACCTCAGGTGTGAGGCAGTTTCCCTAAAACCCACACATGTCTGTCATGCAGAATGCAACTTCAAGCTGTTTAGCTAATTCATCATAATTACTGCAAAATTTGAGAAGATTTGTAACCGGAGGCCCCGGGTTCAATCGCCACTGAGTTTCGTCGGTGTGTTCATGGGCAAGACACTTTCCCTTAGCCTCGTCCGTCGAATGGGGACGTAAACCGGGCGGTCCCGTGTATCGGTCTATCCTTCTAGCACGTTAAAGAACCATAATAATCTATTCAATAATAACAGTAGAGCATGGTTCCCGGATTTCTATGTATCCCTCCACTCTCTCTGGGGCGGCTCTAAATAACCTATACTGTGTTGATGAGCCGTTAAACAACATTCAATTCAATTTGTGTGTCCATGGCACTGCCGTACACACTTGTAATTGAAAGAAGCACTAATCTTTGCATACCGGGTCTGTACGTTTAGCAAAATTATATTTTAAAAAGTACTGTTTTCAAATTGAACATGAAATTGACAGACCCATTAGAGAAATCAATATCAGGCATTTGATGACGGTGACCATAATTCATTTCGTCATACTGGGTCACTTTATTAAAAATATAAAGGTACTTTATCACCAAATCACAAAACACAGTGACACATTCCGGCAATAAACAATATAATTATGTAACAAAATGGCTGTAAAACGAATTCATTCTTAATCACCTCGTCTAGTAATTATTGTCCATGTTATTTGTGCCGGAATATGTATATGATGAATCGTATCTGTACCTAAACAGGGCCTATTATTGATCAATAGGCCAACATTGTTATCAAGGGAAGGTAACTCCGTATTGAAGCGAACTATACCTGTTTTACAAGTATTTCTTTATCAAAGATTTTTTTTATTTTAAATGTTTTACTATTCAATTCACTTAAAATACTAGAACTTCAAACTGTTGCATTTGTCTTCTCAGAATTAACGATAGGTAACAAACAATTCAGTGATTTGAATTTGGAACGTTTGTTTGCTAATTAATTCAACAAATACTTTCGGCAATTTTTTTTACAGAATTATGGACCTTTGTTGAATTAAAATTTCTTAGATTTTATAGTCGCACCAACAGCTAAGGTCAAACGGCGACTTTCATAAAATTCGTATTCTGTCGTATTGAATAATATATAATACTACTAACTGATAGGCAAATGGGATACTGCTGTGTTATACAATGCCATAACATGTGATATGTTAAGGATACATTTCGGGAGCATCCATCGGTTCTACCGATTTTCTTGTTGATAGTGGCTCTGAATATTCAAAAGTAACATTTAATGCATTCATTTTTGTATTGCAGGACTCAAACGAACAGAAAAGCCCGACACATTCTCTACATGATGTTGATGGTCAGGATGAGTTGCCACTAACGGATCAACAGCATTTTTCAGAATGACCATGCCAGAGACATAGAGGAAACCGCGGTAAATGCTGATCTGGTGAAAAATCCTAAATGCATATGTTCTAATGATTCATGCTATACTTTACTTTGTATCACTTTCATTTTAAATAACCGTATATATTTTAGCTATAATAGGAGTTGTTCTAGTTTACACACTACAGTAGCTGATATTCATACAACCCGACTGATACTACAATATTACATACTGGCAAGTTTTACATTGTAACTGTTTAAGAACTAATTAAGGAACTTTAGAAATTAACACTTTACGTTTAAACTCATCCTATTATACATGTTATATATTTATCTGATTAAACGATCACGATCTTATATAAGACGAATTATTGGTCAATTTGATGCTAAACAATCACATAATATACGTCGGGACTTTAATAAGATCAGTTATATAATTCATATTTTGATGAGAAATCATATTCTACTGTAATAACATATAGCATAAATGAGCCTGCGTAATGCTCATGAATTTCGACAGTGTACACTTACAAAAATGCCCTCAACAGCTTGCCAATGTTATTGAATGCTATTGCGGAATATAAACGCCGATAAATAATATATAAAACCGATCAGCGTAATTAAAAATGTTTTTTCTGTTTTGATAATAACAATTCAATTTGCAGGATCAACGAGTTAACATGTATCAAGCTCGTGTTTTCCTCTCGTTGGCTTCAGATGTTCAATTGAATTGGATTTTATAGTCACACCAACAGCTACGTTCATATGGCGACTTTCCAGCTTCCATGAAATGTTCAAGATATGTTTTGTTGCCGCAGTTCATTCGTCAACAAAATTCAACGTTATTAAAATAAAAATCTTATTCTGTCGTATTGAATAATATATATATACTACTAAGTGACTGGCAAATGGAATACTGCTGGGTTATACAATGCCATAACATATAATGAGTTAATGATACATTTCGGGGAGCATCCATCGGTTCTACAGATTTTCTTGTTGATAGTGGCTCTGACTATTCAAAAGGAACATTTAATGCATTCATTGTTGTTTTGCAGGACTCAAAAGAGCAGACCAGCCTGACAGATTCTCTGCATGAAGTTGATTGTCAGGATGAGTTGCCACTAGCGGATCAGCAGCATTGTTCAGATGACCATGCCAGAAACATAGAGGAAATCACGGTAAATGCTGATCTGGTGAGAAATCCTAAATGACTTACGTTCAAATGATTCATGCTGTACTTTGAATTTGTATCACATTTTTTGAATAACCGTATATATTTTAACTATTAATAGGAGTTGTTCTAGTTTTCAAACTACAACTGCTGATAGTCATACAACCCGACTGATACTACAATATTACATACTGGCGAGCTTTACATTGTAACTGATTGCGAAATAATTTGGAATCACACATTGTGCTGAAACTTTAGAAATTAACACTTTACATTTGCACTGATCCTATTATACATGTTATATATTTATCTGATTAAACGATCACGATCTTCTATCAAACGAATGATCGGTCAGTGCTTCGAATGGTCAATTGAATTGGATTTTGTAGTCACAACAACAGCTGGCGACTTTCCAGCTTCCATAACATATTCAAGATGGCATCAGCGGCGAATGTGTGTTTAGGCAGAGTGTTATTGAGGAATATAAACGCTATAAAATCGATATGTAATATAATGGCACATGGACATTCTTTTTGCGTTGTTTTTCTGTTCGACATGCGCTTTGTTGCCTGTAGCGCACGTCATCCATGAAAAAAATATCTCTCGTAGTAAATATATATAGATAAAATGGTTTGCAAATACAGACCTATATTTGGAAATATAAAAACTACATGCATGCCCTATGCTATAATAATATGTAATGTGCATGACCTCTTTAAAAAGTATGTGTCTTTCCTACTAGTAAATTTTTTGAGATGAAGCAACATAAAAGTGCTACGCCTTATGATATTTATTAGCGGGGAATGCTGTGGAGAATCAAGTTTGTACAACTAAAGTCCATGAGCGATAAAACTTATATTATTCTAGTAAGCTGTCTTCTGAAATACATCTATGCTTTGTGTGTTATATTAAGATTGAAAATAATGTTTAGCTTGAAGCATTAAGCATAGTGGATAATGCATCTTAATTATTTAAATGAACTTTCGTGTGGCAAAGATATTTCTGCCAAGTGTAGCCGTCCGTTTACTAAATATCAACACTCAAAATAACATATTCGCCAAACAAGTTAGCCATAGGTGGACAATTCTTACTAGTACCATGTTAATGAGTACAGTAGATGGAATAAAAAACGTTCATGATAGCAGTTCCAATACGGTAATGTTTCCTTTTATTCGAATTATATTTCTCCCCTTAACATAACAATCAAGTTTCTTTAAAAAAATCTGAAACTGCAAGAGCTAAAGGTCTATTATTTTGCATGTTGCATAAGCTCTACCTATAAATAACGAAAAGGGGATGCCTTGGAAGCAAACAAACGAAAATACTCTGCTTTATTGAATATGTTCAATATAATTTGCAACTCTTCTTAAGCCACATAGCACCGGCTTAAGCGGTATTATACTTTAAAGTCACACTTTTGTTTTAGGGGTGAACCTGGGGGCAACAGTTTTACATATAGTTATGTAAACGTGTAAAAACTGTAACCCTGAGGCCATATTTACCCCGCCCAGATGTCACATATGTACGTAGAGTTATCTAGGCATATCTTTTAAAAATCTTCCCTGAAACTTCAAAAGCTAAATGTTTATCATTTTGCATGTAGTATAAACATTTTGTAGTATAAACATACCCGATTTCGACATGAGCTGGTGAACATGAATTACAAATAAGGAAACGCATACAAAGAAGAAATTGATTGATATAGAGACTGTGTAGCTTTAAGTATACGCCTATTGTAACGATTATTATTGTTATTGAATAAATACACGTAAAATCATAAAGGCGACCTATGCATAAGCATGGCAAACAAATTGCATTTTGCGGACCAATTAGGTATTCAGCTTAACGTAGGTGATGAGGCGTTGGATAAATACATTGACTACTGTAGTTTAGTAGCATTGCAGCATCTATAAATGCGTCCATTGAGTTAGACTGTTAAGTTTTAGTTGTTTGTAAGGCAAATTTACTTTCCTAATTGGAACAAGCTACTATTAAGTAAACCATACTATTGTAGATGTACCGGTGTAACAAATGCCTGTTCCATATGTCATTTATGCTGATTTTGAGAGTGTAATAAAACCCCAAGTAATAAACGCGGGAGATAAGAGTGAAATCTGTAACAAGCACGAAGGGTGCGGGTTTGGTTACCAAGTTGTAAGATTTGATGGTAAAACGGAAAAAAACATATACAGAGGCGAAGATCCTATTGAGAAATTCCAAAAAAGCCTAAAACGAGAGCAGTATAAGATAAATAAAATCTTTGAAAGTCAAAAACATTAGTGATGACTGAAGAAAACAAGAGCGACTTTAAAGGCATTTTCTGTAGTTTTCCATGCGCAGCATTTTTGGGCGACTTCTCTTCTAAAACTATGTGATGGATTTTCCTAAAAAAATTTAGGAATGTTGCCTTTGATTTTTTGTCTTTTTTTTTTTTTAATATTTTTTTTAATTTTTATTTTTTATTTTTTTTATTTTTATTTTTAATTTTTCTTTTATTGTCTTTATTTAAATAAATGCCTATTATTAGATACATAAAATAGGAAAAATATAGCATTTTGTAAAAATTCCAACAAAATTAAAAAAATTAAGCATAATGGTAGGGTTCCAAAAACCAATATTAAATCTCATTATGCATGGTGACCTATAATTTTAATTGCATATATTGTCTAAATATATGTTCAAATAAGTGCCTAGGAAGTTTGAACAAATTCTGTTATTAGGAACATAACAAAAAAATAAAGTATACCATTTTTATATAATTTCATACAAAACTTGGCCTTTTAGCATAGGGGTAGGGTTTCACAAACAATTTCTAAACAAGCATGGGGACCTAACATTTTTATTGCACATTTTGTTTTTATTTATGTTAAACTATGTGCTTAGAAAGTTTAAACAAATTCTATTATTGGGAACATACAAAAAAAAAAGGAAATTGTATCATTATGGGCTAATTTGTGCATAAATTGTGGTAATGGTCTCAACAGATTTTGTAAAAAAATATAGGTTTAACCTAAAGATGAGCTTTAAATGTTATTGTAATTGAATGTTCTTTACTTTAATACAATTTTAGCAGAATTGTGACCAACGAATAAATGATTAGACTTCAAAAATGTCTTATTTAGCTATTTCATGGACTTGTTCAACTTTTTGGACAGATTGACATGATGGTGGCATTACAAATTATTTTTTAAAAATTTAACGATCATGGTGACCTACCATTATTTTTGCCTTTTCTGTCTAATTATATAACAGACTTACTGTACAAAACGTTTAAAGAAAATCTGGATTGCTGAAAAAACTATAGAAAATGTCTTTAAAGAAGCAAAATATTGCTGGATTTGTGAAAAGGAACTAGAAGATAGAGTAAGAGACCATTACCACATAACAGAAGAGTATAGAGGCGAAACACATAACGATTGTAATCTAATACTGAGAAAAAAAACCTATTTTACACCAATTCCTGTAATTTTCCATTATCTCAGGGGCTATGACAGCCATCTTATAATGCAAAAAATAGCAAAAGTATCCGGAAATATTACATGTATTCCCAACAAAACAGAAAAATACATAAGTTTCAATCTCGGAAAACTTAAATTCTTAGATAGTTTCCAGTTTATGTTATCATTCCTGAAGAAATTAGTAGAGGCAAATGACGATTTAAAAATTACAAGAAAATAATTTGTCGCTCAAACAAATTTACTTCTCAGAAACGGTGTCTATCCATACGAGTATATGGACAGCTTTGACAAATTCAAAGAGACGCAAATTATTGTAACACAATTAGAGAAATTCTACAGTAGTCTTCCAGATGAGAGTATAAGTACACAAGATTATGAGCACGCGCAGAAAATATAGAAAGAATTAAACTGTAAAACACTCGGGGATTATTACGATTTATATTTGAAAACAGACATCACTCTACTGGCCGACGTATCCCAAACTTTCAGAAAAACCTGTATGGTAACGTATAAACTTGACCCGTCGCACTACTATACAGTTCCTGGTTTATCTTAGTATGCTGTACTAAAATATACAAAGGTAAATTTAGAACTACTGACTATGACAAACATGTATTCATAGAGAAAGGTATGCGGGGTGAAAATTCAATGGTATCGAAAAGGCGTGCCAAAGCAAACAATCAATATCTTTCTGATTATAATCCTGAGAAAGATAAGAACTACATAATGTGTTTCGACGCCAATAACCTCTATGATTGAGCGATGAATCAACGTTTGCCTTTTGGCGGGTTCAAACGGGCGAATTATCTAGAAGTAGTTAATGATTTCATTTATCCTCAAGACAAGGATAAGGGTTATATACTTGTAGTAGATTTGGAATACCCAAACGAATTTCACAAAACGCATAATGACTATCCTTTAGCACCGAAAGAATAGAAGAAAAAATGGAATGGATGTCAGATTATCAACAGGAACTGCTGGAAGAAAACAAAATGGCTAATGTAGAAAAAATAGTCTCAAATCTCCGAGACAAAGAAAGATATGTAATACATTATAGGTATCTTCAACTCTATCTCTCTCTTGGGATGAAACTCAAGAACATACATAGAGCTTTGGATTCAGTCAGAAACCGTGGATGGAGACATACATAAGATTGAACACAGACCTCAGAAAAAAGGCAAAATCCAACTTTGAAAAAGATTTCTTTAAACTTATGAATAACTTTGTGTTTGGGAAAGCTACGGAGAACATGCGCAAGAGGGTGGATGTTAAAATTTGTAGAGGGGATTTAGAAGATCGAATAAAAAAAATCATAGCTAAACCTTACTTCAACCGGGCAGTGATATTTTCTGAAGACCTATCAGCACTGAATTTCAACAAAACCAGATTAAAACTGAACAAACCAGTCTATGTTGGAATGTCAATCTTAGATCTCTCCAAACAACTTATGTATGACTGGTATTAAAAAGAAGTACGGAGAAAACTGCTCTCTGCTTTACACAGACAATGATAGTGTATTGGAAGATATTGAATGTTGTTTAACGGCTCATCAACACAGTATAGGTTATTTAGTGCCGCCCCAGAGAGAAGGGAAGGATACATAGGAAGCCGGGAACCTGCCCCACTCTTATTATCGAATAAATTCCTATGGTTCTTTAACGTGCTCGGAGGATAGACCGATACACGGGACCGCCCGGTTTACGTCCTCATCCGACGGACGAGGCTAAGGGAAAGTGTCTTGCCCAAGAACACACCGACGTAACTCAGTGGCACCACGGAGGATTGAACCCGGGGCCTCCGGTTACAAGTCCGCCGCGCTACCGACTGCGCCACGCCAGCCCTCGTATTGGAAGATATAAAAACGGAAGACTCATACAAAGATATGGAAACAATGAAAGATGATTATGATACCAGCGACTATCCAAAGACAATTCGATTTATGGCGAAAAAATAGCAAAGTGATTGGAAAGATGAATGACGAATGTGCTGGGTTCCAATATCAGAATATGTGGGACTGCGATCAAAGTGGTATTCGATATTGAGAGCCGATGAGCAAGTAATCAAGAAGGCTAAAGGAGTGAAGAAATATGTAATCAAGAAACAAATACATTTGAAAACTGTAAGGATGCTCTATTCAGCAAGAAAACATATAATCACGAAATGAATATGTATCATATTCATTTCGTGATTATATGTTTCACAAAAACATCATATATACGGATTAACTGTAAATAAAACCACACTATCTCCACTTGACACAAAACGATACATTGCAGAAGATGGTGTAGCTTTTTAACCCATTCGGTAGAACGTTTGTGCAGATCTTTCATTTCCTTAACGTATTGATGATCAAACAATCTCTCTGCCAAAGTTCTGTTGAATCGTTCAAATATGCCTTGATCTCTGTAAATTTCTTTCCTACCGCGTCTTATAGTAACATGAAGTTTTGCCATTTGTTTAGAAACATCACCCATAAATTCTCTTCCGGGGTCTGCTTGTAATAAATTTGAATAATTCAGCGGACTACGCCTATAAATCTTTTCAAATGCTTAAGCAATTTCTCCGCTGTCTTTGGATGTCAAAGGTTCTGCTTCTTTATACCTGCTCGCAACATCAACCACAGTCAAAGCATATTTATATTTCTTTCTTTCTGCCGACAGTATCAAGTGGTAAAATAATAGATCTGCTTCATGGACTTCATTCTGATTCGATACATCAAACTTTGGTCTTACACGTTTCTTTGGAGCGGGTAGATAAATCTGCCAGATGGCTTGTTTCTTAAGACATTCTTTCGCATCATTTTCACTGACCTTTGCTTCTTTTGCGAGTTTGTTCATTGCTGATACTCCCTTCCAATAACCCATAGGGCTGTAATATATTTTCTCCATTTATCTTAATTATAATTGTTCGTTTTACTTAAAAAATAAAAGCACTATAGGAAGCCAAGGATGTCAGAAATAACAGTCGAAGAATTTAAAATATGTCTTGAAGAGCAAGTTACGATAAGAAAATGGACAGAATTGGAAGTCGGTAAAATATATACTATATTGGATAATAGATCCATAAGCACAGCCTTTGGAGTAGCAACAAAAATTAGATATAGGGTCCTATAGAAACCACAGCGTCCGAACACAATGACATCGTAGGACCGCACTGTACTGCAAACAAGGACTTGATAATACAATGAAAGAGACAAAAAACAACAGAAAGGGTGGTGAAGACAGGTTTACCGACTTGAAACTGTCAGTAGGCAATAAGGCCTACTGGTTAGCTTGAATCGATTTTATATGCGCACAATCCTCGCTATTATCCTGTCTTCAGCGCCCAAATAGACAAGACAGTGTAAACAAAACTACATCCCATCAAAAGGAATTCTCTAACAATAAAGTCCACATCCAGAGAAACTAACTAAAGAAACACATACAAAATAATAAACATCTCAGGATGTATCCAGAATCGTACTGAACAACGATAGTAGTTGCAGCTAAAGAGAAAACCAAT
This sequence comes from Cyrtodaria siliqua, assembly GCA_037043455.1. Classification (NCBI taxonomy): domain Eukaryota; kingdom Metazoa; phylum Mollusca; class Bivalvia; order Adapedonta; family Hiatellidae; genus Cyrtodaria; species Cyrtodaria siliqua. The sequence goes on along the minus strand of JAWPHD010001923.1, from coordinate 40,570 downwards.
CTAGGGTACGACCAGAAAACCCGAGGGACGAAAGCTCATGCCCCCACCTCCCTAAGTTGGGGTTTCAGTAGGTACAATCATAGAGTCCCAAGAGGTAGTCCAGTCATCGCACAAGTGAAAAGTGAAGCGTAATGACTGACTGTAGAGGGGTCAATCACTAAACATGCAGTGCGCTGTAAACCCAAAAGATACTTATTATGTTATGTGAGACCCCACAATGTTTGAAGCCAACTATGCATAACAAAAACAAGTTCCACGCCTACGACTTGGTTACGGATTGGTAGTGCCTAAATAAATAATAAAAAATAAAGGATATGAATGATATACCACCCATCATATCATTCATATCATTTGTTTTTTACAACAATGTATATGCTAAATATCCAGTTATTCCCTATCATACTACTATAAATCAAATATCTCTATCTTGTTGGTCTGGTGACGGTACATAGAAGTCACTTACTTTTGGTTCTGGTAGCAGATCATCTAATCATCACCGTCAAACTTTGGTCTGCAGAATGTTCTTTTTGTAATTCTCGATTTATGAAATCTAACCTTCTGTTCTTTGTTTCGACCAGTTTGCTTGTACCTCTTCTAATTGTTCTACCGCTTTATCGTGTCTTTCTCTCTCAGTTTCTGCATTATTATTTGTTATGGAATTTATATAATTTGAACCGCTCAATGCCAAAGCATTCGCTAGAGCCCCACCAACTCACATTGCAGTTACTGCCATTTTTTATATACAAATATATATTTAAAATGATTTCATAATATCTGCTGGTATAATTTATTTTTTTATGAGCATATCTGTTGTAGCCTTCGACATCATAATATCTAAAGTAATAAAGTAAACAGTCCCACATCTTCCATGGCAAAATCTACCTTTATTGTTTGGGATTTGAGCTGTTTTTTGTGAGTTGAGAATAGCCAATAGTAATCAAACTCTCAACCCCTGCGTGATAAATCAAATTCACAATTTATTTTCCATCGATTACAGTTATGCGTTTTTATTAGAATATTATAATTATAATTATTCAATTATCTCATGAGAAATGGGTCTTGTTCAGGAGTATAATTTACATCCTTTGGCTGTGGCGGCGGAATAACAGTTGTCACACTCCCTTTATATATATTCCCAAAACAACAATTTCAAGCAACAAACCTCCTAAAGGAAGTAATTTCGTGTAGTATGTCCCATCCGTAGGCTGTGGTACGTCCACCTCTTGTATTTTAGTCATCCTAAATGTTTCTTCCGGTTGCTTTTTCGAATTCCTCGCTAATGCACCTTTTTTTCCCGCTTCTACTCTTTTGGGATTTTTGGTTATTCTAACTGGTGATTCCTCCTTCTCCACTTTCATATGATTCTCTGTTTTCTCCAGTATGATTCTTTGTTTCCTCCATTTGTATTATCTATATTTTTATTTCTAAAATATATATGAATGACAGTGGTTAGTATTGCTATAAGCGGGCCTAAATACATACCGTATTTATAGTATAACTCACAACAAGCAAAAGTTAAAGCGTGATTGATAAATGTGTCCTTCTGTTTCATGTTTTTCATGTATTTTAAAGTTAAGAGACAATACATCATATATTTAAGGATATTTTCAGCATTGCTGAAATATCTATTAGCATTGTTTTATTTGTTCTTAGCATTGCTACAATTTGCTTTTGGCATTGCTATATTTGCTTAAGCTATTCTTGATGCCAATAGCTGATAGGTTGGTCAGTCCTCAGGATTAACTTAGAATGCTTAGTTTTTGCCAACCATTTCCTTATTTTGTTCCTCTCCTCTGAAGTGGAATAACATCATTTTCACGCAAACAGTCTTCAAAACTGTCTCTATCTTTAGTGTAAAAAATACATAACCATTTGGTCTGCTCTCTTGAATCTTTCAATACAGTATAATACAGTTGGCTTATTACCCAAACTGATTGTTCTGCGTGTCTACCAGAAAAAGTTAATTCCGATAACATATATTTTTTATAATTTTCTTTGTCAACGATTTGGTTGCCGAGCAGTCATCCATTATATAAAGTGTTGACTGTCCAGCATATTGACTGAAAACGATTCTCAACGTTTCATCAATCATCTCTTCACTCTTTTTAGTAACAGGATTAACGATTTAATTGTTTTTTGTCCATCGGGTTTCTCAGGTCTCCTATCCATTTTCGATTTCTATACGCTTTGTTACACTAAATAGTCAGGCATAGAATAACTATATTTTCAAAAACATCTCTGTATTCATTTTCAAGTAGGTCAAGGACAAATTCTGTTTTACAACACCCGGTTTGTGAGGATATTTAGGATAAGAATAAAATAATTCTTTGAATATTCTCTTCAAAATTAATCTGTGCATCTTGTATAATATACATATATAAGTTTATAACTGCATTTCCTTCTTGTTTCTTAGTAATTTGTATCGTGATTCTCTCTGAGGCATTCATGATTCTCCTACCGGTTCTGTGTAAGGAATTAGCATCTGTGCTTCAAGATCAAGCCATAAAACATACTTGTCTGTTAGATATTTTCCAATAGTCATACTGGTAAGAGATAATGCATTTCCAACCGATCCCACAATGACGTCTCCCTTTGGGCCGGAGCCGGAGTTCGGGTAGACACGCCCTCCTTAGCAAAACTAGTCAGTCTGTCTTTTTCTTGCTTACAGAAACTTAACGAAGAAGCGGATGCCATTTACATCCGTGCTAATCCATTATATGAGGTAGCATCTATTATTGAAAGTTATACGCAACATATTTTGCGTCCGCATATAGATGCATAATTATATCTGACCATAAAAGGCATTTTTTCAAGATAACTTATGTCAATAAATGCATCGATTTCATTAATTTAGCCGGAGTATTTAATGACTTGCGGGTGACTGATAAAATAATATTTCAAGAATATTGAGACTCCTGTTATATGTTAAAAGTATAAGAAGTCATCTAGAAATCTTATTTTCAATTATAATAGGATAGTTTCTGAACTTGAAATCGAAACGTCCAATCCTACTGATTGAGACTGTCAAAATTCTAAATTGTGTTATGAACCTGCCGGTCACATTCTCACTGGCAATATTGATGTTATTGAGCATAAGAGGATACGGCAATTAATTGCCAAACGTCCTAAGTATCGCCTTCCATCAGATATTGACTGGAATGCCTGTCGCAGTTAAGGTCCACTTTTTAGCCAGTATGATTTTAGAAACAAATACGACTTATTGTCATCCCTTGATCGGCGTCTGCGTATTTGGTTAATTTTTATGATAAGGTGCACTTCTTTCAGTAACTATAACAGATACAGCTTTGAAACTTTGCTTGAGCATGCTACTTCCTGATGCAATACTGATTTCCACCCAGAAACATCTCATGATCAGCCCTACGTGGCACACACTTATAACAAAAATCAGTGTCAAACATTCAAAAACCAAACTGTATGATATCTTACCACTACAAAATACTTCTTCCAGATACATGTCCACCTACCCCAGCCATTTGTCAAAGTAGTTACTGACCTCGAAGTCATATCAGCTTCGTTTTGTCTCGCCCACATATTTGGTAGCGAGACATAGCAGTCACTTTTTCGGCGGCGGCGGCCACATTTAAATTCAACTATATCTTAACAACCGCTGCTCAAATTTTTCTGAAAATGTGTCAGATGCTTTGTCGGGTCAAAAGACATCACGTAATGCCAGAATTTTCAAGGTCAAGATCATACCTCCTCTAAACGAAGTTTAGTGGAGTATATTGGTTTCACCCTGTCCGTCTGTCCGTCTGTCTGTAGACGCAACATTGTTCGCTCCATAACTCCTCTCTTCCTGGAGCAATCTCATAAAACTACATGCGTGGACTGCCTGTGGTAAGGGGATGATCCCTATTGATTTTGAGATCAGTAGGTCTAAGGTCAAGGTCACCAGGAGCTGATAATGAAAAACCTTGTCCACTCCGTAACTCCTCTCCCCCATAAGCAAATCTCATGAAACTTCATAAGTGAACTGTCTGTTGTGAGAGGATGACCCGTATTGATTTAAAGTTCAATAAATCAAAGGTAAAGGTCACTGGGACCCGATAATGAAAAACTTTGTCCGCACCATAACTCCTCTCCCCTGAATCAAACCTCATGAAACTTCACGGGTGAACTGTCTGTGGTGAAAGGAGAACCCCTATTGATTTTGAAGTTTGTTGATTAAAGGTCAAGGTCACTGGGACCCGTTTATGAAAAACCTTGTCCGCACCATAACTCCTCTCCTCCGGAGGCAAATCTCATGAAACTTCATAGGTGAAATGATTGTTGTTAGAGGATGGACTCTGTTGATTTCGAGGTCAGTATTTCAAAGGTCAAGGTCACCATGACCTGATAATGAAAAACATTGTCCACTCCATAGCTTCTCTCCTCCTAAAGCAAATGTCATGAAACTTTATAGGTGAACTGCCTGTGGTAAGCGGATGACCACTTTTGATTTTGAGTTAAGTAGGTCAAAGGTCAAGGTCTCCGGGACCTGATAATGAAAAACATTGTTCGCACCATACCTCCGCTCCCCTGCATCAAATCTCACGAAACTTCAGAGGTGAACTGTCTGTGGTAAAAGGAGAACCCCTATTGGTTTTGAGACTAGTTGATCAAAGGTCAAGGTCACTGGGACCCGATTATGAAAAGCCTCGTCCGCACCATAACTCCTCTCCTCCTGAGGCAAATCTCATAAAACTTCATAGGTCGTGGTTAGAGGATGGACTCTATTGGTTTCGAGGTCAGTTATTTGAAGGTCAAGGTCACCATGACCCGATAATGAAACACATTGTCCACTCCATAACTCCTCTCCTCCTGAAGCAATACAAGGTCTTCGGCTATTTCTCGTAGCCGATATTTTATTAGAAACGTTTTGTTGCGGCTCAAAAAGAGAAACCATGTCTCCTCATCTGTAACTTTGTCAGCAAATCGCCGTTTATCGTATTTTAGGAACCGTTTTAACTGTTTTTTAGCCATTGAATCAGGTTTTTTGCTTTTGCTCGTCAGTTGGCAAATGTGGAATCCACCCGGCACAAATCCTTCTCAATATGTAAGTGTGTGTAAACATTAAGTGATTTTAACTTAAGTTTAAGTAATACGCTGTTTTTGAAGGGATTTGATCGTGTACAAATTAATGCGCATATGTCTTATAACGTAAACAAGCGCCTACATGAGGTTGAGGTAAAAGCTGCACCGAACCGTACATTCCGAAATATAACGAAAATTGCAGGGGCGAAGTACAGAGAATAATGAAAGTAGCAATGGATAGTTTAGTATTGACTCTAATAGAGATTATCGTTATATTATCAGTGTATGAAGGGTGTATATAACGACAAACGATAATGTTTATTAATTTATTTATATCATAAATTAGAACAATTAGCACAAATAGAATCCGTGCCGTACCGTACATCATTTGTGTAACAGTTATCACAAATAAAGATGTAATGTAATCAACAGTATTAAATAAATATCCGACATGGGGTAATAACATGACCAAGAAATTAATTACATTACATAACGTAACAATTCAAATTGGTAATTTAAAAGTGTGACACACTTAGTCAGATTTCAAGTGACATTCACAAATCTTAACACAGCAGACCATGTGACTAATCAGCAATATTTATACCAATAATAAAGACTATCTTTGGCACACATGTCATGTGTTAATATGGACACCTTGTCTGAAAAATATTGATTTTGATGTAATTAAACTTTTTTAATAATTACATTCATTACATGCACATTTGAAGAGTAAATAATGCGATTACCATGATATTTAATTGAAACCTTTTATCAAATTACATCATGGTAACTATCAAAGGCCGTTCATAAAGTCGCGAGTAGAAGAGATCATATATAACTATGTACCACAGCCATCTCTTTATCAAACAATACAATTATTTTCATCAAAGACTACATTTTTTATTTGTTTATTTATTTTTTATACTTCAATACCTTTTTATACCTAATTCAATGAAGTTTGTTTTGTTTTAGCCATATCGCCACCGAAAATGTCTTTGCAGAAATCCTATTTTTCAGACATTCAAGGGGCGATAACTCTGTCATGCATGATTGAATCTTATTGGTTTTCGAAAGGAATGAGCTCTCATGTATACGTATGTTGTGACCAACTTTTTCTGACATTTTCATTTTACAATAATTCCCCTTTGACACTTATAAATGTCTGCATAACAGGCGGAGGTATATATAATTGCAGTTGTCCGTCTGTCCTTCTGTCTCTCCGTCCGGTCCCATAACTTTTGTAATGCCTCATCCGATTTCAATAATATTTTGCACAAGTGTTCACCACCTTAGTACGCAAACCATTTTTTTCGGAATTTGATTTTGAGCAATACTTTCTGAGTGACACCGTCCATTAGCACTTTTAGTGATCTGATTAAATGGTTTCTTAGAGGGTAGTGCACAGCTCATGATGAGATCCCAACAAGCGTAGCTAGTATCTAGCTTTGTCGCGTAGTGTATCTGGCGTCACCTTTTACGATATATTTTACTTTTTGGGTAATATTTGCCACTATTTGTCCGAGGTTTTCCAGATTTAGGGGCATGTTTTATTTAATGTATTCCACTTTTAAACTTAGCAATCGACCTTGTAACAGTTGCAAAGAAAACTTGATTCTCACCATAAACAGTACACATTTCGCGATACATGTCTTTTTCACTAACATTTAATTGATAGCGAGCACTAATATAACCCCGCATTCCTTCCGTATTTGTAGCTCTTTTTCCTACCATGTTCACACTAGTGTATATGAGTAGGTGTTTCTAGATGAACAATTTATGATGTTAAAAGATAGATGCAACATAAAACTGGTATTGTTGGCAAGGTAAAAATTGCAATTACTCCTGCGTAAATTTCCATGTGAAACCCGTGGGCATTTACACAGCTAAAACACAAGTTGCATTACAATCTAAACGCTCCTCCCTATACGCGCTCAACCCTACACAAACTTTGGACACCCGGAACGCAGCCATTTTTGAGCCTGGGGACTTCATTTGTAACTCTTTTATAGTCTAGGAGTTGGCGATCATTAATAAAGAAAACATTTAAAAATCTGTTTAGAGTTTCTTTAGAAGAATATGTTTTAAGATTTTGATTATTTATGGTAATGGCGGCCATCTTGGATGTCTCATTGTTCAAGTTTATATACCTTTGTAAGGCACAGACCTCAATATCATCCGTGTGAAATTAGACCAAAATTCGCAAAGTGGTTTTTGAAGAGAGTATGTGTTAAGATTTTGCCTATATAAGTCTATGCAAATCATGCAAAATCTCTATATACAAACATTAGAAATACGGAGCGCATTTGTGTAACTATTATAACCTAGGGATCGTTAATCTAGGGATCGTTAATAAAGAAAAACTGTCGAAGTCAGTTCAGTGGTTCTTGAGAAGAAGATTTTTTAAGGTTTTGATTTTATATGGTAAAGGCAGTCATCTTGGAGATTGCACTGATCTAATTTGTACAACTTTGAATGGCATTGACCTCAGTATCATCCGTGTGAAATTTGGTCAAAATTGGCGCAGCGGTGTTTGAGAAGAAGTCGTTTGAAGCAAAATTTAACGCCGTACGACGAACGATTGACAGACGACGGACTACGGACGGACGACGAACGACGAGTGATCTCAATATAAAAAAGAGAACTATTTTGTGTGTCTACCTTCATCATCTGTACAAGTATTCACGAATTGTTAATGACAGATAATAGTATCATAATTCATTTAATACTTAAAGCTATCAAAAATAGTATCCACATAACACCTTAGTTTCGTTTTCTGATCATAAATGAAGAAAAAGACTAAACTTACTTTCTACACATATTCATCTACTTCTTATTTGATTCATTCTAATAATATCGATGAATATAAGCATTAGAACCAAGGTACACGAAGAAATTGTTTGAGAATAGTTGATTGTGGATAGTACCTAGAAAAAAAAATCGTTAAAGCTTTTAAATACATGTGTATGAATTTTAATTCAAGCTTCGTTTCCAAATTATAACTCGATCAATGCAATAATAATTGCCTCAGGTGTACTTACACATCCTTTAAAATAAAATCGATTTTGGACAAGAACATGATATTTGTTTTTAAATGTTCATATGAAAGATCTTAATATGAATGCTATATGTGTGCCATGTATATATGACCCACGTATGTATATATGTCATTTGACTGTTGCGCATATTTAAGTGTATATAAAACTATTTTCAATTCATTTATCATTTTACAGATATTCGTTAGTTTATCTCGTGAAATCGTCACGTTAAACGATCCCAAATTAGGCGTTCTATGAAAAATGTTTATGTAGTCAATGATTACCTTGAAAAAGATACACTTGGTATAGTCATTTATTTTCTCTCCCAGTTGTAGAACATTTAAACGATACAATAATACATATACTACATGCATGTTAATAACACCTTTGTGATATAAAAGGTAACCAAATAGTAAGTAGTAACACTGAAGTACTAGTATTATAGATAATTAAAGAATGTATAATATAAAAGACCTATACAAATACAAATAGTATAAGTGTTGCACATTATATTATCTCACATAAACATGATGAAACAGACTCAATAAAACCGAGTCTGCTCTTTTCCTCTCTTGTTTGTGTTTGTTGTTTCCAGTGGATCCCCTTTTCAGTGTTTATTAATATATCAAGGGTATTTGAAATGTATTTATAAGTGTGGCGCTTTACTTATTAAGCCACAGGTAAGGCTATAAGGACTTGACAGCAAAAATTGCAGCATGCATTAATCATAACCTCGCTTTCACAAAGTGAAGTGGGGGCTATATAGGAATCACGCTGTCCGTAACGTTGCGTCCTGTCGCGTAACACATTTTTGTCGCGTCGTTTCCCATCGTGTAACACATTTTTATTACTTGCATTCCTCAAACCGTTTTGAATGGGTTGTTCCCAAACTTCATAGAAGAAGATTCTTTATTATGCAATAACCCTAACAAGAGTCATGAGCATAGCATCAACAATTACATTTATGATACAATTGTGGCATGGTAAGATGGCATACAAAGTACATATCATGATATATATAAATAACAGTCTATTCAGGTACATAGTAATAATAACAAATGCGTTATATCTCACTGAAAGTTAAATTTGTGTTAGTGTTTGAGATAAAAAAAAAAAAACTTGCACGCACTTGTGCCAGGAAGAGACGGCGTGACAGGCATATATGTTCAACATATATCATATAACAAATATTGTTTAATAATCTCTACCTAACCTATTCAAAATTTACACTCTAAGCATCGCGTATCGTTTTTCAAATGCTTTGTATACATAGATTGCTAGATTTCTTATCTCAGTAGCGTTTTCACTTTTTATTAATTTCAAAAAATGTAAAACAATTTGGATGTTCCCAATAATATTTTTTAATATATTTAGTACGTAACTCCTGATAAGCTTGACATTCGATGACAAAATGGTACTCGTCTTCTAAGACTTGACAAAATGTGCATTTTCGTTCATCAAATGGTACACAGATGGGTTTTCGCCATATTCCAGATTCTACTGCTAGCCTATGCGAAGAAATTCTTAAACGAGACAGGGCCATTCTGTATTTGCGTATGTCTACTACATCTAAGTATTTATTGAAACCAAAATCAACTAAATTTCTATAAAATAAAGCTCTGCTTGAGTCTTGTAAACCACCGTTAAAATTCTGCAGCCATACATCTTTAATTTTTAGTTTCATCTGCTTAAGAAATAACTGTATATCGCCTACCCATTGAGCAAGCCAGACCTCGTAGAACCCTAATTTAGACAATAGTAACTTTACTTGAGAAACCCAATTTGTTTTTCTTGGATTAGTCTCTGCACTGAGTTTAAGGCTTCTATACACGTGATTAATAAATTTTGTTTCTGAACTTGTAACAATTTTCAGCCAATACTTTATAATATTATATGACCGATAAGTATCTAGGCTATATCTACCTATGTCTCCGTACACAAAACTATTTTGAGCCGATATCTTAACCCCTAATAATCGTTTACAAAAGCTTAAATAAGTCCTTTCTATTTGCAAACCTTTATTAAATCCCCAAACTTCTGATGAATAATTAAGAATGGGCAAAATCAACTTATCAAAAAGATCAAGAGTATGTTTAGGAGGCAAATCGGTAAATTTATACAAATATGTATTCATTTTAAAAATAGCTTTTAAGGCTTGACCAGCTAACATTTTTTCATTTTCGTTATATGAGGCACCCGAGGTGAAAAGCACCCCTAAATACTTAAATTTATTTACTATTTCCAGTTCACCATCTTTATAATGAAAATGCAAGTTTTGAGTCAGTCTTCCTCCCCTTTTGAAAATCATTACCTTAGTTTTATCTAAATTCACTGTCAATTTCCATCTATCACAATAATCTGATAAAACATTTAAGGAATCCTGAAGACCCTCTTCACTTTTTGAGAACAAAATAATATCATCTGCGTATAAAAGCAAGCATATCTTAATGGTACCTATATCGATACCTTCAACACCCTTTGATCTAAACATGTCTTCAATATCATTAAGATAAAGACTAAATAAAAAAGGTGACAAACTACATGCAAAACTATCACTTAATGTGTTTAAGTTCTTTATTCTAGATTTGACATTGCTATACATTGATTTGAGTACCTTTAAGATATTTCCCCTTACTCCATATTTTATTAATTTATACCAAAGAATGTCTCGTACCACAAAGTCAAATGCTTTTTTGAAATCGACAAATGCACAAAATAGCTTTTCCCCATTATTTAAACAATGACTTATCAAACCGTTTAGTACAAATATATTGTCTACTGTGCTCATTCCTTTGCGAAAACCGGCTTGCGCCTCTATATAAACAAAATACGACTCGGCCCAATTATCTAACCTATTATTTAAAATGCGCGTGAACAATTTGCCTAATGTGCTTAATAAAGTTATTCCTCTATAGTTAGATGGGTCGTCACTATCGCCACCTTTCGGGATGGGAACTATGAATCCTTCACTCCATTTTTCTGGAAAGTATCCATAGTGTAAACAACAATTAAATAATTTATGAAAGTACTTTGTAAGGTTATCAGTTCCGTGTATAAAAAATTCGTTTAAAAATAGGTCTGGCCCACTACTTGTATTTGATCGTAATTGTTTGATTGCTTTATTAATTTCTATCAAAGTTATCCCGCTATCGAGCTCCTCAAACATAAGCTGCAATTCTTCGTCTAGGTATTGTTCATTAAAAGTAAGAATATCATCGTCGGCCTGGTAAAAACTATCATCAGGATTATTTATTGCTTTAAAATACGCCGCAAAATGATCAACATTTATTTTAGTCGACGTTTTACTAACTGCATCTTTAAGCATTTTCCAATATAGTTTTGCATTTGATAGTCTCGCATTTATAAATTTATTCGTATTCTGCTTTCTTTGTTTGTATTTTTTACTTCTGATAGTTTTCTTATACTCTGATCTAGATGTACACAAATTTACTCTGTTGGTCTCAGATCTGTCGTATCGGTAATTATTCAGATCTAAATAAAATTGTTCACGTTTTAAAAGGCATTCATTGTCAAACCATGTTTTTTTATTATACAGTTTATCATGTTGAGATATACCGTTACTATCAGCAGGCGCACGCTTTCCAAATAACGGTGAACATACATCATTCATACTATTTGAAAACTGTAAAATATTTTCATCGATATTCGATGAATTGGTCAAAAACATCCAATTGTGAGATTAGCGACTGCATTGATAATTTAAACTGATCGCTATTTAACTTGTTTCTGTATTCGTCTACATTATCCTTATTCCATTTTAAAGAAAAATCTATCCTTGATTTGCAATCTGTACTTTTACTATTTATGTTATCTGAAATATTCACACTACTCATACTAAAGCTCACTGCGCAATGATCCGACAAAATATTGGGGTCGTGAACATAAAATGATGTAAACATATTCAATATCGGCTGACTTGCAATTACGTAATCAATTAAGCTTTTACCTAGAGGGCCTACGTACGTGTACCTACCGACGCCCGCGTCGCTTCCCACGCGTCCGTTCAAAATTCGTAAACCACTTTCTTTACAAAAATCTATAAGGAGTCTACCATTTCTATTTATAAAGTAATCTTGGGTTTCCCTAGGTAAGTATATATCATTCATATAATCGTCGGGGAGTACATGTATACTTCTCAAAACTGCTAACTACACCGCTACGTTTTGGGTTATATATATCGATGGGTTGAATGTTTTTCAATAAAATAAAAAGGAAATACCAATTCAATCATTTTTACATCATTTCATTTTATTTTTTTCATGGACAATGCTAGAACTAAACCACAATAAGCAATTACAAACGACCCATGTAAACACTAAAGTAACATTTTTCATTTCTTGTTCATAAAAGTGTGACTTTAGTGTTTACATGGGTCGTTTGTAATTGCTTATTGTGGTTTAGTTCTAGCATTGCCCATGAAAAAAATAAAATGAAATGATGTAAAAATGATTGAATTGGTATTTCCTTTTTATTTTATTGAAAAACATTCAACCCATCGATATATATAACCCAAAACGTGAGCGGTGTAGTTAGCAGTTTTGAGAAGTGTACATTTAGGTCAATCTCATCATTTTCAACAAAATCGTGCAAATTTCCAACTCGGCTATTCATGTCCCCCAATACTGTAAAAGAACAAGCACCGTTTGTATCATTTGTAATTTTAACTAGATCTGTTAAAATACGATCGTATAGTGAATGTTCAGCAATATATTCGCGACTGCTGCCTTGAGGAACTACATAACATAGACACAGGTAAAGGTCTGTCTTAGAATTAAATAATTCTTTAGAAAACTTTAACCATATGATATCATCACTATCTGTCTTAAACAGGTTTATGAAAGGCACATATTTATCTTTTATATAACAACAAATACCACCAGAGCCTCTCTTTGTATTTGGTCTTTTATCAGTTCTATGAAGAGAATAAAGTTTGAATCCTTTATAAGACATATTAACACATTCGTTCGACCAAGTCTCTGTCAAGAATATAAAATCATTTTCACAAAATAAATCGTTCATTTCATTTGATTCAAGCTTATTTACATTTTTAGTGATCAAACCCTGTACATTTAATAATACAAAGTTCAATGACCGTCTCTCCCCACTGTCCTATTGATGGTCATTACTTGCCCGAGACATATTTGCTTGAGAAGTATCGTCGGCTCGCTGTGTGCTTTTTAAGGAATTTTGATTGGTCGTCGGTGTTGGCAACGGAGGGAAGTCCTGATCGTTTGACCAAGAAGCAGGTGTCTGCGTTAAATGGAGCGTACGTGAGTTAGATTGCCAGCAGGTGTTGTTTACATTTTGTGCTGTTGGAGGTTTACCGGTCACTGGAAATGATACAGGTATATTTCCGGGGGTGTTTTGGACGGACATTCGACTGGAGTCCAAGTTATGCGATATAAAATCACGATTTGTCGGTTGGTCAATCTCCAAGTCACAATTTGTCGGTTGGTCAATCTCCGTAGCAACAGAATAAACACTATCTACTCCGGGCTGCGATTGCTTAAAGAGCTCAAGCCTGTCAGAGTTTAACACCATATGCCAATCCGGAAATTCGTCGGCAACCACGGAGCCATTAACAACAAGCTTGGCTGGATAGTGCACGTTAAATTTATCACGTTGATTGAAATTTTGCTTTTTATAATCCCAGAGTCGTTTTCGTGCTTGAGATATCTCTTTGGGATAATCTCGATCTATCCCAAATCTCGAACCTGATAGATGATACGCATAGTTCATGATGAGTTCCGTGTCCCTGAAATCGCGGAAAGCTACGATAATTGGGCGTCTTGGAGTTTGTGTGAGCCTCCTGACTTTGACGATAGATCCAAGTCTATGAACTCGCTGTACGCACATCTCTTTAAGATCAAGGTCTAAATGGTCTTCAAGAAATTGACGGAGAATATCGTAAACATTTTCGCGTGGAACGTCGGCTAAGCCATAAAATATAAGGTTGTTACGCCTTGATCGGGCCTCGAGATCAATACTATGATAGGCTAGCTGTTTCAAATACAATGAATGTCGGTCAATCCTGCGCTCAATTGTGTCAACACGGGTAATGGTTTGATTCAAATTTGAGGCCATCTGTATGAGGGATTCATCATTCATTTCCAGTTTTTCTAATTTTGCAAAGATGGTTGAAAGTTTATCATCAACTGACATCGATGAAAATAACGACGTTGAGCTTACTGTACTATTCATATTGGAAAGTTCAAGGGCCCGCTTTGTTCTTTCTGTAACGTGTATAGGAGTTTGGTCACACCCCACCCACTCTAATGGTTGATACTTGTTCTTCGTCGTAAAAGTTACACCAACGTTGTCGGGAGTGCTGGTTAGCATACCATTTTGAGCCGCCATCATCAATCACACATTAACATCGATTTCGGGACACTTTCAACGCCCCTATACCGTCAAAAAATCCTTTTTATATCCTCGAAATTCACAGTTCAAATTTTTTCACCCGCCATCTTACCATACCACGTGACATATAAATGTAACAACTGATGAACTTATGTCTCTATACATCACCCATTGTTGATTGCCTGATTTATTACAGAATTTTGGCCCTTTGTTTGACTTAAAATTTAAACGGGGGTATTCATCACCTTCAGTGATAGTTATAATTACAAGTAAACACTAGTATGTGTGAAACTATTACCCATGAATTTTAGTAGGAGGATTGTTTTAGTCAGGAGACTGGAATAAAACAGGTGAAGACAATGTTGTAACTGAAACAGACAATCGTCTAGAAAACCTTTCATGAGCTTTAAATTAAATAGGCTCATTAACGTATTTAGTATTTATTCAGCGTTAAAAGTAGTACCTCAATTTATTAATTCAATATCAAACTGCTTGCATATAATATTGAGGAAAATGTTAATACAAATCGGAATTTATATTTAACCTTCCTTATTCTACCATAGATTTTAATACATTATTGGTGCACTGTACTCCACAATTATGGTTAATAAGATGACAAAATTATTTGTTTTTCACTAAACAATTATCAGTTATGGTATGTGATTTGCAAATATTCAAATTATGTAGATAAACTAGCATGACACCATGAGCTTTTGAGAAGAAAAAAAAAAGATATCTGTGTGTTCCCTTTGAAAAATTTTTCATGATTCTGCCACATAGGGCTAAAATTGAAAAAAAGAAAAACGGTTTCATATACACTTCTCAAAACTGCTAACTACACCGCTACGTTTTGGGTTATATATATCGATGGGTTGAATGTTTTTCAATAAAATAAAAAGGAAATACCAATTCAATCATTTTTACATCATTTCATTTTATTTTTTTCATGGGCAATGCTAGAACTAAACCACAATAAGCAATTAAAAACGACCCATGTAAACACTAAAGTCACATTTTTCATTTCTTGTTCATAAAAGTGTGACTTTAGTGTTTACATGGGTCGTTTGTAATTGCTTATTGTGGTTTAGTTCTAGCATTGCCCATGAAAAAAATAAAATGAAATGATGTAAAAATGATTGAATTGGTATTTCCTTTTTATTTTATTGAAAAACATTCAACCCATCGATATATATAACCCAAAACGTGAGCGGTGTAGTTAGCAGTTTTGAGAAGTGTATATGGGGTTAAATTCACATATTACATTTCTTGCAATGATTTACCGAGATTTCTGAGGGATGGAAATGTGATAATAACTACAGGTAAATAATTCCCTACTTTTTTCTTTGTTTCCTTCGACTAAGTACTAAATAATCAGCGCTTAAAGATGTGTGCCTATTAAGTGACGTCAGATAACGTAAGAAAATGACGTAAATTAGCCAGTGACTACGGTCGCATCAACGTCATGTTATCCGTTTTATTGTAAATAAACGAGACTGATAAAAAATCCTCAAGAAAACTGTATATCATAGAATTCAAGAGATGTCGGTAATTTATTCTCCCATTTGTATAACTTCAGTTCACTAATTGACATTCTTCAGTGTCAATGACGACACATGATTTGAGATGCATATGAAATGGAAACTCTATATATTAAAAACAATAGCAGGTTAGGTAATAGCAGGGATCTGGGTCAAATTATAATATTTTTTTTTTTAGAATCAGGGTCTTCAACAGGGCATTTTAGAGCATATTCCCCCTATCCCTTAATTCTAAAATTTAATATCCCCCTACTCCTTAATTGACCCCCTATCCTTTGATATCTCTGCACTGTTCCTTAAAAACACCAATAAATCTGTCTAAAAATAGCTAAGCTCCTTGTAGGCTATACTTTTTAAAATCCTTTCATCTACAGTCGAAACATACCTCAAATTGCATCTAAACAAATCATGATCCCTAAAAATATCGGTCACCCAAAGGTTGACTCCTTCCCACACCCACCCATGATATTCAAATTTAATTTCCCCTATCTCTTAAAGTATTTCTGTGGAAGACTCTGAGAATAATATAAGAGTATCACTATATCGCAATGCTAGAGACAATCCTTGTAATATCTTTAGGTGTTTTACATATTGCATATTGTTTTCAGTTTAACAAGACTAAGTATGTAGTCATAATGTGGGGTATTGGTTTAAAAACGTTTTTTGTTGAACAGTTCATCAACACAGTAAAGGTTTTTTAGAGCCGCCCCACAGAGAGGAGAATGATACATAGAAATCCAGGAACCTACTCTTACTTACAAATAGATTTTTATGGTTCTTTAACATGCTCTGAGGATAAGGGGATTACAGATTATGTGTACATATCTGTATTCACTTCCTGTTGTCATATTATCCTACTTCAGTGCAGTGCCATAGGTTAAGAGGAGAAACTTAAAGTTTGTGTCGACTAATGAGTGATCTCATTGAAATTGCTTAGAAATCAGAATTGCCTGAATAGATTTAAATGAAAACAGTATATTTAGTTAACATCTTTAGCAAAGCGATGCTTTTTTGATAAAACACATGCTCAGTAAATATGTTTATACGTGTAGATGAATTTAGACATAGATTAAGACATTTGATGTCTACTTACACCTTTACATTGTTATTGGGGAGGGCTTTTTTTCCCTTCATAAACAAGGGCCGATATTTGGCCACTTCGACTAGCAAAACAGACTACTTTTTCTTTGGCTAAGAAATTCCCTTTTCTTGTTTGCTTTAACATTATTTCCCCCTCTAACTTTCTCAACATTATTAAGTTTGGGATACATTTATAGACAGTTTTATCTAATTGTACCTCTTTTGCATATTTGCACACACAAATCTTCAATTTCTGCCTAATGCACTGTATCCCCTATATGTCGAAATCGCATTATTTTTCTTTACTTTATATTGAATATCCCGCTTTTTTTCCCTATTGAAGGGCTGGGCCTCTTCCCCTATTTCCGAAAAATAAGCCCTGTTGGGGTTCTTAAGTGATAAATTATGTTTTATTAATTTATTACCATATTTCAATTATAAACCAAACGGATGACAAATGAAATGAAAAGCGACGAGGTATATTGAGATAACAAATGGATGTGGCGAATAGTGACTTCAGAGGCAGATGTTTACAATCATGCTTATCTAATTAATCTTTTATCTCTGCCAAGACATCTAGTAATGGCCAATGCACATTTTGACGTTTTCATTATAATCTTGTTAAGTCCTGAATGATTTTTTAATAAGGAAAACAACTGCATTTATCATGCCTGCGCATTTTCATGCTAAGAAATATTGTCATGATTCACAAAACAGGCTTTTAGAATCACTGATTTGCAGTGTCAATCTTAGGGTGTATTCTTTCTTAAAAGTTTTTAACCTACTTAAATGACGCCCCTCCGCAATTTCATGTTTATACTGGTGTACATTTTGAGGTTCCTCGTTTATTTTGGTGAGAATTTGGGGCAGGTGTATGGGGACAGTTCAACGTATGTTCACTACACTAACATGTACATGTACTGTTAACAATTACGACCATTCCACCGTTACTATGGTGAGAATCTCAAATACTGTCTATTTTACATATTCTTAATAATACATGTTTAAATCAAGTAACGTTTACATGTTAACTACATTTGTTGCAAATACATACTGTTTATCCAATATTAAACGTTCTAAATTAGCTTGGTAAAATATCTGTATTTGTCTAGTTGTCTACCTTACCTCTATTTTATGTTTGTTGTATGTATATGGCTTACTAACTAAAATATAATTTCACCAACATTCTCAGTAACGGAGATTTTATTTTTGTATTTTCCTGGTCATTTTGTACGAAAAAAACATGCCAGTTGAGATAAAGGTTTAATGATCTCATTATTCATGTTAACTATCATCATATCTTTCTATGCAAAGGACAAGGATCTTATTTTGTTTCAGCAGATTAATTGTGTATTTACATGAGTTCATGGTGTTGTCTGAAACAGTGCTTGTAGCCTTGTTCCAGAAATAACGAGTTGCTTTTTTTAAATTATATATAGTTTTAATTTGTTAGCTCAAACACGTTTCATTATATTGTAAGCATGTTTCTTCTGGCCTTCGATGGAATTGACCAGGGCTGTTCAGATTGGCTGTGTGCATAACTAGGCAGCACGTAGGGTGGAACCCCTTATGCGGCATGTGCGGCATGACTGAACAAACATTTGTCATAGCGTCACGATCATCTTGTCGGAATGCAACTTAACGTCGTCACCTTGGTGCAATAAGTCTCAGACTTTAATTATATTCATAAATTACCGGTAGTTCAAACTTATTTATTTTACGTCAGTCTGAACTTATTTTAATCACTCTCGATATCTTCCTTGTTAGAACCAGTAAAAGCAAATGCAGATGAATTTTCTTGCTCTGCGACACAACACATATGGTCATGGCGGGGATATATGATGCACTGAGGTGACAAAACATATGACATCATTCATCGGCTTATGTTCTTACTACTTGTATACATTACAATTATGTAGGTATAAAATAGAACATAATTATCTGAGTGAAAGTAAATGTACAGTTCACTTGGTAATATTTGCTCGCAATCCAATTCCAGGTTATACTAGCTTGTCGAATACTGCAGTGTATTACCTAGAGTAAAAAGTATATATACTGAAATGAAAAGGAAATGCATAATCTAACAAGAAATATCACTGTAAGTGATAAATGCTCCCGAAGTGTCCTTTGACCTCTAAGTATGACCTTGACCTTGGAGACATGGACCTGGATTTGATTGTGGTGAGAACTTGTGCCAAGTTATTTGAAAATACGTACAGGCATGCAAAAGTTATTGACCGGACACGATTTGACCTTTGACCTCTAAATGTGACCTTGACCTTGGGGCCACAGACCTGGATTTTGTGTGCGGCACATTGTCTTGTTGTGGTGAGCACTTGTGCCAAGTTATTTGAAAATCCGTCCATGACTGCCAGAGTTATTGACCGGACACAATTTGACTTTTGACCTCCAAGTGTGACCTTGACATTGAAGAACTGGGTTTTGCGTGCGACACATCGTCTTGTTATGGTGATCACTTGTGCCAAGTTATTTAAAAATCCCTGCAGGGGTTGTGAAGTTACGGTTTGGACACGAACTTCGGAATGACGGACAGACAGACAGACAGAATCCGGACGGACTGTGCGGGGGCATAAAAATTGCCTATACTACACTATTACATACACCAAATTCTATGTAATTTTCCAGATATATCTCAACGTGTTTTGTACAAAAAGGGACAACTAATTACAGAAAAGACACCTCTGTCATGTAGTAGACTTTTTAATCAAAGTATACTTTTTTGCAGGAAATTCATAAATGTTGAAGTTTCGCTTGAAAAAGTTAAGCCATTTCAGTATTGCATTTATGTTAAGATTGCAACGTTTAAAGCCTAAGTTTGCTTACCTGCTTGAACCAAATGCGCATTTTGTCAATAATAAAAATTTAAAGGAGTAACCATTGGTGTGTTCGAAGCTGTTTAAACCTTCTTTCCGAAAGGACAGGCATAATGTCGCCCTGTACCATTCGATTAGCAGTAGCATATTAAACATACAATATATAGCGGAAACACCCAGTATGCGTTTCTTTTTCCTTTCAGTATATTATATTAAGTACATGTACCAAATCTCCATGTAATGTAATTACTTAACTTTCACAGGTAATGGTGTATAGTGTTTATTATTAAACAAAAATTGCAAGGTTCTGCTGTATCGTCAATGATGTTAGTGGCATGATTCTTGAAGCAAAGACACTAAATGTTGAAATAGTTTTGTATTATGTATAAAGACTTCAAATGGTACACTGTTTTGCCCATATAAAAATAGTATTTTATTATATATATTTTTTTTTTTTTTTTTTTTTTTGTAATGTGGTTTATCAGTTTTCAGTAGCTTTACTGGTACTTTAAATGCTCCGAACAATAATTGACTAATGTTATCATTTCAGCAAGTTATATTTATTAGACTTTCACTTCTGAAAATGTAAATTTTATTGAATATTCTCCTTAATAAAGTCTTACCTTTTAATATTAAAATTTGTGCAGCTGTTTTTCATGTAACTCCAAAGAAAATTGTCCAATTTTAAAGCCGTCATCTGCCTCCATCCCAATTTGGGCAGAAAGGTCATTGGACTGAAATGGGACCAAGTTTAATAGAAGTGCTAGCTTTACGTCTCACACCACAATTAATTTTCCATAGGGTCCCATTGTAATGTTTTCGTCCGTGGCATAGAGATAAACAGATTTTACAATATGTATTTATGCTTAAATTCTTCATTGATCCAATATCTGCAATTTAAAACACATTTAACACATATTTACCAGATCATTTCTTGTTTCATATTTATATATCAGATTTTACGGTGGTTTGGTGGGTTATAAATATACATAACTTTGAAAATCAGGACACTTTTTGATATTGTCTTCCACAGTGACAGTAACTGAGGGTCCTCAAATAGCTTTACTAGTCTTGCCCATTGTGCATAATTCCACTCATTTCTGTCATTTAACACTTAAACATGAAGTCAGCCATTTTGTATTAAATTGTTCAAAATTCATTTATATATTTATAAGAGGGTATGACAATTCTCACTTAAACAGAAAGTATTGCCCATTCTGTACCAATAAATTGACACATTTGTAATTACGATGTATGCCATGTTGCACTTAAATATAAAGTCTTGCCCATTCTGTATAATTGCAATCATTTATGTCATTTAAACAGATAGTCATGTACATTCTGTACCAATTCATTTACTCATTTGTACTTAAGATGTATCACATGTTGTGCTTACACAGAAAGTATTGCCCATTCTGTATAATATCCCAATCATATCATTTAACACTTGAACAGACAGTCATGTACATTCTGTACCAATTCATTTACTCATCTGTATTAAGATGGATGGCAATTCACACAAACAGAAATGTTTGTCCTTTTGTACCTAAACATTTACTCATTTGTACTTAAGATGTATAACATGTAGTGCTTAAACAGAAAGTAATGCCCATTCTGTATAATATTCCAATCATATCATTTAACACTTGAACAGATAGTCATGTACATTCTGTACCAATTCATTTACTCATCTGTATTAAGATGGATGTCAATTCACACAAACAGAAATGTGTGTCCTTCTGTACCTATACATTTACTCATTTGTACTTAAGATGTATAACATGTAGTGCTTAAACAGAAATTCCAATCATATCATTTAACACTTGAACAGATAGTCATGTACATAATATTCTGTACCAATTCATTTAATCATTTGTATGTAAGATGGATGACAATACACACTTAAACAGAAATTATTGTCCTTCTGTGCATACACATTTACTAATTTATGTATAAGGTCTAATTACACTAAATCAACAGGATGTGCTCGCCTGGTGCAGTCGAAAGTAGTTCTGTATTAAAGAGTGCTAATCGTTTTTTCTTTAAAAACTTTTTTTAGTGCAGTTTCCTGTTTTTTTTTAGCTGTAACTGTATTCTGGACATGTTGCTGATATTTGAAAATGCAGCTCATCATGTTTTGACAGTTTTTGATATTAATTTGAGAAGAGAAAGTAGACAGGGTATGAAATTGCAAGGGGTAACAATAGTGTTGACCTTTGACCCGGTGTTAGTATACAACTGAAGAAATGTTTCTTAGAAGGTATTAAACCCCCTATTTCCTTGTTGATGTTTAATAGCAGACATGTTTATTTGCATGATAAAGTAAGTTTCCCAGAATTCTAACGAGGTTTGAGTTTTTAACAGGTTGTCAACATTCTAACTTTACTATGGAAGGGCAATGGAGACTCATTTACGCTATTATAACCTATAAGGAGAAATCATGTATTTTTCAGAATTGCATAAAAAATGATTTTATAGGCAGTTATTTTGTTTGAATAGGTGAGTTGAACTCAGAAACAGAGAAAAAGATAACATTTTCAGACTTTTAGACTATTTTAGAGTGTTTTTGGCAATTTTTCCTCAAATTTTCTGATTTTCTCTAAAAATGTGATAATTTTAATTTTTTTGGAATTTTTGTGAAAGATATATGGCAAAATGTGTAGTATACATACTCAGGGATGCAAAACAAAGCCACCAGAGTTGATTTGATGAGAAAATGTTGAACGGTTGCTGAGATATTGCCTTTTTTATTATTTCTTAATTTCGCGACAAAATCGACTCGATTTAGTGCATGGTCAAGCGCAGGTAAATCGCAATTATTTCAAGACGAAGTCATTCGGCATTGCGAAACAAGTCAAAATGTTCTTTTATTAAGTTGTTGGGTTGAATCGACCAGTTTAATTAAAAAACATGACGCAAAATAATCCCTTATAGGTCTAATTACACTAAATCAACAGGATGTGCTCGCCTGGTGTAGTCGATAGTAGTTCTGTATTAAAGAGTGCTAATCTTTTTTTCTTTAAAAACTTTTTTTAGTGCAGTTTCATGTTATTTTTTGGCTGTAACTGTATTCTGGACATGTTGCTGATATTTGAAAATGCAGCTCATCATGTTTCGACAGTTTTTGATATAAATTTGTGAAGTGAAAGTAGACAGGGTATGAAATTGCAAGGGGTAAAAATAGTGTTGACCTTTGACCCGGTGTTAGTATACAACTGAAGAAATGTTTCTTAGAAGGTATTAAACCCCCTATTTCCTTGTTGATGTTTAATAGCAAACATGTTTATTTGCATGATAAAGTAAGTTTCCCAGAATTCTAACGAGGTTTGAGTTTTTAACAGGTTGTCAACATTCTAACTTTACTATGGAAGGGCAATGGAGACTCATTTACGCTATTATAACCTATAAGATGGATGACATTTTACACTTTATAACAGAAAGTCATGTTCAATCTGTATCAATACATTTACTCATTTTTATGTAAGATGGATGACATTTAACACTTAAACAGGAAGTCTTTTCCTTCTGTACCTGTCCATCTCCTTGTGGTTGCCGTGGTAGAATAAAAGCATTGCAAATCCCGCTAGAGGCATAGGGGTAGGACCTGACCCTCCTTCGTGTTCATTTTGTCATTTTTATCATGCTTATATCTTACATGTTCACTGCGTTTATGTCCTGTGTGTTCATGGATGAATCGATCTTGTATCGTTGAAACATAAAGATCAAGGAAGTGGGTGGGGTAATAAATAAAGTTAGAAAAATGCTATAAATTTGAGTGACTAAATTATATGGTTCTGATGTCCTGTTCAGGATCTTTTTTTCCGAAGCGTATTGTCATGCAGTACAAATATTATTTAATGTAGCTTTTCTTTATAGGAACTCTTATTAGTCCTGTGTTTCTCAAGTCTGTCAACAACCAAACTTAGTTCAATAATATTTAACGTCGGGATTATAACCATCAATTTTCAACGTTTTTATGCAGTTTTTTTTATTTTTTTATTTTCACTTTATCCCGAGGTTAAATCGCTAAGCTAAATTTCCCGTTAGCAAATTCCGCCCTGATTTCAGGTCGGAACCAAAATCGTTAAATTCATAGTTTTCCATTGAATGTTTTGCAAATAATGTACATATAATGAAAGATGAACATAAAAGTCACTGAAAGGTGACCTACCTGTGGTTAAACTAATCCAATTACTGTTTTAATTCCATATTTAAACTTTTCTTCCTATCACGTACAATGTAAAGTAAAGTTTGAACCGGCCGCCTAGCGGGTTGTATTGTGTATTGAATGTACGATTTAAAAATGAACGAAATCGACTTTAATATTATTCGTACCACAGATGTTTCGTACCCACATCGGAACATGCCGTATTTTCGATTTGTTGTGTGAAAAACATAAGGGAGAACTCCTCAGTTTAATGTACATTTCTCAATCATCAAAGCCATGACAAGCCCTTAGCTTGAATCCTTGAGCAAAAAATAAAATCACATCATCATTGTGTCATACATTTCTTAGAAGTCAATAAAATTATCCATGTTTCCATACCAAATAAAAGTATCAAAAAGCATTTTCTTTACAACTTTAGTCCCATTTCTCTAAGACTACCCCACCCCACAAAACATGCTAAAAAAGCAATTTCAGCAAAATTTTAAATGTCAATAAATAAAAAAAAGAATTTTCCAACACATATCAGGGTCATGTCTGCACTCATAATGCTAATGCTAAATTTTACATACCAACTCAGGCGTTTTAAAAAGTTATTTCATGCTGATCACCCCGTGAGTCAAAATCAGCCATTTTACCTATTTTTTGGAAGGTTTTGTTCTATTTATAGTCTCCAAAAAACCCAAAGAATGTATATTCCAATACACCAAAATAAACTTAGAAGTACTCAAAACTGAAAAAAAAAAAATCAAACATGTGCTTCATAATTATTATAAATACCATCCATGGACCTAAAAGATGCTTAGTTGATTTCTTTCTGATTTACATGGACATTCATGCGAAACTGAGTAGTGCCCCTAAGTATTTCATCGAAATAAATGTGGGGCGTAGGTTTACACCCACCCCCTAAAAAAAGTCTGTATCTAGTGGGGTGCGAAGCCGCCGCACGCACCCACACCCGTAAAACATTCAAGAAAAAATAATAAAGAAAGGCCATTTTCTTGTGGGCGTACATTTACGCTAGAAATGCCAGCGCCCCACTCTGAATTTCACAAACTGTGGGCATGTTTATTTACAAGCCGCAGGGTGGAGTGGGGTGCGGGGGTGGAATGGCAAGGGCGGATCCTCTTGGCGTGCAGAGCCTGCGCGCGCCCTCTACCTCCTAAAACCTACGTTTATGACCTAAATAAAGATCTACGCCCCACTAAGAATTGGCAAAAAAACGTTTCCCCCACCTCTCTCTCTCCCCCTCTCCCTCTCTCTCTCTCTCTCTCTTTCTCTCTCTCTCTCCCTCTCTCTCTCTCTGTATGTAGGTTGGTTGGGTTGGTGGGGGAATAAGGTGGAAGGGATGGGGTGGGGGAGGTATGGAGTGTGGTGTTTCAGCTATGTATATCACATTAAAAAGGGACATGTTAAAAAGGCGTTGCATAATAGATAATTTGTATAAACCACTCGATCTATACTTCTATATTCTTTCATATACATAATAAACGCACATCTTTCCTTTTCGTACTAGAAAATAATCATTAAAATCCGTTTCGTCTAAAACATTTCTACTATTTTACAAACCCACGTCTTTCAACACCAACATGGCTGCCGCATCAATGTTTTTGTGAAGACGGTTTTTATTTTGAACGACAGTGATGATTACTGTCGAATATCACACACAAGATACAAGTAGAATGCTTTTATACTGTTTATTTTATCATTTAGCAACAACAAACACCACGAAAGACTTCTGGTTTAGATTTCTGAATTTGCTAACGGGAAATAATCTACACCGATAAAACGTCACACTATTGAATAAGACAAAAAAATAAGAAATGTAAAAAATCAACATTGATATAAATTAAATGTCTCCATGAAAGATTTAAATATTGTGTGACGTTTTATGTTATAGAACTACAACCAAACTTAGCGAGGGACAAGCATCTTGGAAAACCGCCGGATATGTGTGTCACCTCTGTACATTCATTATTTTTCATACAGGTTTTAAGCATTCACACGGTCGTATTTCCTCAAAATAATTAATTCACCTTAAAGTAGAATGATTCATAACTTTCGCATCTGTCAACTTCCGGTAGATATTCAGTAGGTGAAAATAAAGGTGTTTACTCGGACTTTATCGTCAATCTCTATATGAAAAATGAAAATATTAGACCATGATTTAAATTAAATGTATCCATATTGGTGTTTTAAAATCAGACAACACCAAAAGAAGATACATAGATGTACACACAAAAATAAAGCTTTTAATATAATTATCACAACAAACTAGATTTATAAAGGACTAAAGTCAGTTGAGCACCAACGATAAACACCGAGTTTACCCCCTACCAGAATGTGCATGTCTTTTATTGTATTGATCGCTGATTGGTCAAATTATTTTGATGATATCATGGGAAAGTTATGAATTAAACTAGTGTTTCCCCTAAGGTGGAATGGCGGGGCGCCCTTCCCTTTTTCGGACCCTCCCCACTGCCTTAAAAACCAGCCCTGCTGCCCTAAAAACAAGTCCTGTTGCCATTATATAGCCGCCCTTTTGCCCTAAATTCATCATGCCTAATCTGTATTGACCTCCATAGGCAATAAATCGAGCAGGTGTTAATTGCAAACGTTATATACATGGAGTGTTTCGTAAGGATAAGCTTGACCCGAGGTGTTAATTAGGCCATCCCCTGTTTGCCAGTAATTTAGGGTAAAGTCAATGATTTAGGTTTGGACCTGTCAACTTTTTGTGTACGTTATGAAAATATTTGTATTCATATTTCATTTAAAATCTCAAGTAAATTTGCTCCGATCCATTTATACGCGACATAAAAAGATGAGAAAATATCAAATTATTCGAAAATCACATGAAAAAAATCTAAACAAGATTGTTTTGCTTAAATTGCTTCCCAGTGTCAAAGAGTAAATCGATTGATTATGAATAAAGACGGACATTTTTATAACAATTCATCAACTTATAGTCATACCTGAGCATTGTTCCCCGAACTATAACGATTTGACGCGATTAACTTTGAACTGGCACAAGCAATTGTAAAACTATGTTAGCGTACAAATTTGACGTAAATTCCGATATGCTTTAGTTCGGATGCTTTAAAATGTTCTACTTTCACTTTTTCAGATTATTTGTTTAGGTGTTATTCACTTTAAAAACAACAATGACTTTGTGTTATCTTCAATATATTAACAATGAATGTATAAACAAGAAACGAACAAAAGAGAGAATCTAGAAAAAAAACTAAAACAATTAAATAAATGAGTGAGAACTGTATTACACATGTACATTTTTTTTTATAACAACTTTATATTTGATTTCCTTTGCAACAATAAAATTAACATTTTTTTGTTTCATTTTGAAGTTTTCGTGAGCTTAAAAATGCCCCTTTTCAGGGAACACCCTCAGGAGAGAAGATCACCTTGACAGATGCCCTGCTGAATGTGGACGTTCTGGACGAGTTACCCCTGCCAGATCAGCAGCCCTCTATCGAGGCGTTGTCGCTGTCCATCCACTATCAGACCAATTTTGACACAAACTTCGAGGACAGGGACGCCTATGTGACGGGCGTGGACAGATACATAGATGAGGCAACTGTTCAAGCTGACCTGGTAATAGTCTTAATGATTTTCTGTTGCTACATAGGTGTGCCTCCATAGCCGGTATGGTAAAGACACTGTGTTTGAAACTTAACATTGTTTTCATTGTTCTCGCTGCTAGTGCTTGCAGTGGAAGCTGAAAAACCTCGACTATTGTGCATTTTTTGCATAACAGCTGAAACACTGATTGACCCGGTACCGCTATAACGATTACAGGGACGAAACGCAAACCAGAACCAAAGGAAGAAAGCTAAATAACCAGTGTTGCTGTTTCATAAAATCGGTAAAATTGTCTCGTGAAAGTTTGCTATGTGCTACGAAAACTCTGAGTGCCAAAAAGAAGCTACCAATATACACACCGTTTTCAAAAGAATTGTGTACTTGGAAAATTATGTCCGTATATGGTACGGGGTGACTTAAAATAAATTGAATACTTACAAACATATAAACCTGTAATTTATGTGGATACACAGTCTATCTGGAGCACTGTTTGAGTGTTCAAATTGATAAATTGTTAAAGAATTCATCTGAATTGAATACCATGATTATTAATATTTGTGCAGCTTGTTACACACAATTTTCTACTATAAAATGTCTGTTAACTCGAACCATTTCAGAACAAATTACTAGAGGAAGGTAAGGAGTATGCTACGATGATGTACACGTGGAGATGTTGTTCTCTGGCACTGCCACAGGTAAGGTTATAAGGACTTGACAGCAAAAGTTACGACATGAATTAATCATAACCCCGCTTTCACAAAGTGAAGTGGGGGCTATATAGGAATCACACTGTCCATAACATTGCATCCCGTTGCATAGCAAATATGCGCGTCTTGTCCCGTCGTGTAACACATTTGTATTACTTGCATTCCTCAAACAGTTTTGAATAGGTTGTTCCCAAACTTCATATATATCTAACAACTGATGAATAGGGTAGGACAACGGTACCCGGTGCTGGTATCGTACCGTTTCACTGGGAACCGGTATTTACCCGTTTATAAAAACCGGTACCATTATCGTTATTTGGAAAAATGTGTCTACCTTATTTTGAAGCTGTTCTGGCAGCGAATAAGCTCCAAACTGCCGTGATCGCGATGTACTATCAGCGTGTCGTTATTTCGTTTAAATATTTACACCCAGACTCACACAGCATACGATTCACTGGCATTGTTTTGCTGTGTAGTACCTAGCAATTTAATCGAGAAACCAAATATATTTATAGAACGTAATTTACACGCTTTATGGAACCAACGGTCATAGTCTATGGCGCGCTTTATAAAGTGGAACCAGTCTAGTAGTGAGGCACGCATTTGGATACGCATTTCCGTATTCACTTTTTCCAACAATTAAATCGAAATAACAAAAAAACATGTAACTTAAAAGCGGAAAATAACTGAAAATGAAATAAATCAAGTACGAAAATAAGACCGATTTTGTCAAGCAAACTGATTGGACAAGTTCACTGTCATTGTTGATTCACGCGTTACCATTAACAGTACCGTTAAAATACCATACCGTTTCGTTGGTACCGATACCAGTACCGTACCGTTTCATTTTAACGGTATCCAACCCTACTGATGAACTTGTCTCTATACATCACCCATTGTTGATTGCCTGATTTATTACAGAATTTTGGCCTTTTCTTTGACTTAAAATTGTCATCACCTTCAGTGATAGTTCTAATTACAAGTAAACACAAGTGAAACTTTTACCCATGCTTTTTATTATAAGGATTGTTTCAGTCAGGAGACTGGAATAAAACAGGTGAAGACAATGTTTTAACCAAAACAGACAATCGTCTAGAAAACCTTTTATGAGCTTTAAATTAAATAGGCTCATAATCATAAACGTAAAATTAGTGCCTCAATTGATTAATTCAATATCAAACTGCTGGCATGTAATATTGAGGAAAATGTTAATACAGTTTGGAATTTATATTTAACCTTCCTTATTCTACCATAGATTTTAATACATTATTGGTGCACTGTACTCCACAATTATGGTTAATAAGATGAAAAAAATATATGTTTTTCACTAAACAATTATCAGTTATGGTATGTAATTTGCAAATATTCAAATTATGTAGATAACGAGTTTTTAAGAAGGAAAAAAAAATCCTGTGTGTTTGAAAAATGATTCATGGTTCTGCCACATAGGGCTAAAATTTAAAAAAAAAGTTTCATATGGGGTTAAATTCACATATTACATTTCTTGCAATGATTTACTGAGATTTTTGAGATATGGTAAAGTGATAATAACTACAGGTAAATAATTCCCTACTTTTTTCCGTCGACTGTTTAAGTGCTTAATGCTGCGTGCCTAAATGACGTCAGACACAGTAAGAAACTGACGTAAATAAGCCAGTGACGTATGGTCGCATCAACGTCATGTTATCCATTTGCTTGATTTGTTTCAATAATAAATGTTGTATTTCATTTTCATGTTTCCCATTCTTAGCTTGACTATTCGAAGAATAATAGAGCTTATGTAATCACCCCGGGGTCGGCGTCGGCGTCCCACATCAAGGTTTGCGTCTAATCTGTGTTTACAAGTCTCTTACATTTCTGATCCTAGCACAACCAAATTTGACCATGGGCTTCCTTATAGCATTATCTTAAGGGCTGCATAAGCAATTTTGGTTCCTGTAACCCATGGGCTCCCATGGAACCCAAATTATGATAGCCCATAAAATGTGTCCCATTTCACATCAATATCTCTTACATTCTCTTACAATTCTTACCCTAGCACAACCAAATTTGGCCATTAGCTTCCTTATAGCATTATCTTAAGGGCTGCGTAAGTAATTTTGGTTCCTGTAACCCCTGGGCTCCCATGGAACCCAAATTCTGATGCCCTTAAAATGTGTGTTTCACATCAAATTGTGTGTGTAAGCTGTGTTTACAGGTCTATCTATATCTCTTACATTTCTTTTCCTAGCTGAACTAAATTTTGGAGTTGGTTTCCTTATAGTATGTTGTAAAGGGTTGGATAAGTAATTTTGTCTTCTGCAAATTCTGGGCTCCCATGGAACCCACATTGTGATGGCCCATAAAATGTGCAATAAAGGCAGATATAGGTTTGCATGTAAGCATGTATATATCTATAATTTTGGTTTGGGATTTCTTATAGCGTTATGCATCTTATTCATACTTCACCCATATTGGGGCATGGGCTCCCTCCTACCCCCACCCCCACCCCCATCCCACCCACCTCCACATAATTTTTACATATTTCTGTGTTGTTTTAGTCAATTCTTACACATATATGTTGCCCACTCCCCCCCACCACTTGAAACTATTTTTTTTTACAAATTTCTGTGTTGTTTTAGTAAATTCTTACACATATATGTTGCCCCCTCCCTCCCACCGCAACCCACTCCCGCCTCTCACTCCCGCTTTCCCCACCACCCCCACTTGAAACTCTATTTTTTTTTTACATATTTCTGTGTTTTTTGGTCAATTCTTACTCATAGCTGCTTACCCCCCCTCTCCCCACCCCCTGCTTCTCTCTCCCCCCCCCCACCCACACACACACATATTTCTGTGTTGTTTTGGTCAATTCTTACACATACCCCCCTCCACCACGCTCGAAACTGGAATATTTTTATTTAATGTTTATTAGCTTCTTACACATATATGTTGCCTCCTCCACCCCACTCCCACACACTACCCCCCCCCCCCCCCCCACCACTCGAAACTCAATTATTATTATTATTTATTTATTTTTACATATGTCTGTGTTGTTTTTGTCAATTCTTACACATAGATATTGCCCACCCACCCCCACTCCCCACAATCGAAATATTTTTTATTATTTATTTTGTTTTACCATATTTCTGTGTTGTTTTGGTCAATTCTTACATAGCTTCTTACACATATATGTTGCCCTCCCCACCCCCACCCCCCCCCCACCCCGCCTCTCCCCCATCTCACTCAAAACTCGATTTTAATATATATATTTTTTTTTTACTTTTTACATACTTTTGTGTTGTTTTGGTGAATTCTTACACATATATCTGCCCTTACCACCCCACTCCCCCCACCATCCACCCCGCCTCTCCTCCACCCCAACCCGCACCCCACTCAAAACTCGATCTTTTTTTTTTTACATATTTCTGTGTAGTTTTGGTCAATTCTTACACATAGTTATGTTGTGCCCCCAGCCCCACCCCACCCCACATTGTTGTAGCCTTGTTTTCTGATGGTATATACTGGCTATAAATTTATTATTCTCTGAAAAATCGAATAGTCGAGCTGCGCTGTTCTCCGACAGCTCTTGTTGTAAATGAACTGAGACTGATAATAAATCCTCAAGAAAACTGTATAGTATCATAGACTTCAAGAGATTTCTGTAGTTTATTCTCCCATTTGTATAACTTCAATTCACTAATTGACATTCTTCAGTGTCAATGATGAATCTATGTATTAGATGTTAGATAATAGCAGGGATCTGGGTCAAATTATTTTATATATATATTTTAGAAAAATATAAGAATATCACTATACCGCAACGCTAGACAATCCCTGTAATACTTTTAGGTGTTTTACATAATATTTCATATATAGAGGATCTTACATGAGTACTCATTCATTATTGAATTTTTTAAACGAGTTGGCAGAATGATATAATGCGAGGCTCTTGCCGAGCATTATTTCATTTTTGCTAACGAGTTTAATTAATTCAATAATGAATGAGAATTCATGTTAGATTCTATTTATCACATAACTCAATATCGTCTTTTATTGCATTTTGCCTGTCACTTTAAAATGCAATACCGACATAAACCGTGGGAATTGAATCATATAGCTATTATCTTTTTTTGACAGCACATACTATGCTCATTTGCATACATATTTATCTACTGGTATATCGAAACTATAGAATGTTATTCCTCTCCCACACCGTAAGTTATGTGATAAAATTGTTTTCAGTTTAACAAGACTTTTAATAGTATGTAGCCATAATGTGGGGGGATTAAAAACGTGTTTTGTTGAACAGTTCATCAACACTGTTAGACAATCCCTGTAATACTTTTAGGTGTAAAGTAAAGTAAAGCTGCCCCAGAGAGAGGAATTGAATTGAATTGGATTTTATAGTCGCACCAACAGCTAAGGTCATATGGCGACTTTCCAGCTTCCATTGGTAGAGGAAGACCCCAGGTGCCCCTCCGGGCAATTTTCGTGCACAGGCGGGCACCTGTGTTGAACCACTGACGTTCCGCAAGCCAGCTGGATAGCTTCCTCACATAAAGATTCCTAGGACCCTGAGGGATCGAACCTACAGCGGTGAGGGGCAAGTGATTGCAAGTCAGAGACTCTTACCACTCGGCCAAGGACGCCCCTCCCAGAGAGAGGAGAAGGATAAATAGAAATCCAGGAACCTGCCCTACTCTTACTAACAAATAGACACTTATGGTTCTTTAACATGCTCTGAGGATAGGGAATTACAGATTCTGTGTACATATCTGTATTCACTTCCTGTTGTCATATTATCCTACTTCAGTGCAGTGCCATAGGTCAAGAGGAGAAACTTACAGTTTGTGTCGACTAATGAGTGATCTCATTGAAATTGCTTAGATATCAGAATTGCCTGAATAGATGATTAATGAAAACAGTACATTTAGTTAACATATTTATCTAAGCGATGCTTTTTTGATAAAACACATGCTCAGTAAATATGTTTATACGTTTAGATGAATTTAGACATAGATTAAGACATTTGATGTCTATTTACAACTTTACATTGTTATTGGACAGGGCTTTTTTTCCCTTCATAAGCAAGGGCCGATATTCGGCCCCTTCGACTAGCAAAACAGACTACTTTTTTCCACTCTTTGGCTGAGAAAATTTGCCTTTTTTTGCTTTAACATTATTTTCCCCTCTTAACTGTCTCCACATTATTATGCCTGGGATACATTTATAGAAGACAGTTGATATAAAATATACCTCTTGTGCATAATTGCACACACAAATCTTCAATTTTTGCCTAATGCACTGTTTCCCCTATATGTCGAAATCACATTATTTTTTCCCCTTTAACTTGAATATATCCCGCTTTTTTTTCCCCTATTAAAGGGGCTGGGTCTCTTCCTCTATTTCCGAAAAAAAGCCCTGTTGGAGTTCTTAAGCGATAAATTATGTTTTATTAATTTATTGCTATATTTCAATTATAGACCAAACGGATGACAAATGAAATGAAAAGCGACGAGGTATAATGAGATAACAAATGGATGTGGCGAATAGTGACGAATAGTGACTTCAGAGGCAGATGTTTACAATCATGCTTACCTAATTAATCTTTTATCTCTGCCAAGACATCTTGTAATGGCTCTCTGCCAAGACATCTAGTAATGGCCAATGCACCTTTTGACGTTTTCATTATTTTGTATGATTAAATCTGTTAAGTCCTGAATGATTTTTTAATAAGGAAAACAACTGCATTTGTCATGCCTGCGCATTTTGTTGCTAAAAAATATTGTCATATGATTCACAAAACAGGCTTTTAGCATCACTGATATGCAGTGACAATCTTAGGGTGTATTTTTTTCTTAACAGTTTTTTACCTGCTTATATGACACCCCTCCGCAATTTCATGTTTATACTGGTGTAAATTTTGGGGTTCCTCGTTTATTTTGGTGAGAATTTGGGGCAGGTGGATGGGGACGGTTCAGCGTTGGCTCATTACACTAACATGTACTGTTGATAATTATGACCATTCCACCGTTACTATAGTGAGAATCTCAAATACTGTGTGTTTTACATATTCTTAATAATACATGTTTAAACCAATTAGCGTATACATGTTAACTACATTTGTTGCAAATACATACTGTTTATCCAATATTAAATGTTCTAAATTAGCTTGGTAAAATATCTGTATTTGTCTAGTTGTCTTCCTTACCTCTATTTTATTTTTTTTGTATGTATATGGCTTACTAACTAAAACGTAATTTCACCAAAATTCAGTAACGGAGATGTTATTTGTGTATTTGTAAAACTTTCTGGCCAGTTTTCCTGGTCATTTTGTACGAAAAAACATGCCAGTTGAGATAAAGGTTTAATGATCTCATTATTCATGTTAAATATCATAACATCCTTCTATGCCAAGGACGAGGATCTTAGGCCCACCATAACAAATTGTTGGTTTGCTGTTTCACCTACCTACCCACCAAAAAGGGCCCTACCCAAAACATTTTATAACAGTTCTTTAACAAATTTTTTTTTTTTTACTGTTTTTAGACTATTATATGTTTCTTTAATTTCTTACGTTTTTTACTGTCTTGGGCAAAAACAAAATTCACCTACCTACCTACCCACTTATAAAATCCTGGGTCGGGAAACAGCAAACAAATATATTTTTAAGGATGGCCTTATTTGACTCAGCAGATTAATTGTGTATTTACATGAGTTCATGGTGTTGTCTGAAACAGTGCTTGTAGCCTTGTTCCAGAAATAAGGTGTTGCTTTTTTAATTATATATATTTTTAATTTGTTAGCTTAAACACGTCTCATTACCTTGTAAGCATGTTCCTTCTGGCCTTCGATGGAATTGACCAGGGCTGTTCAGATTGGCTTTGTGCATAACTAGGCAGCACTGTACGTACGTGCCTTTTGCCTGGCGTAGGGTGGAACCCCTTATGTGGCATGTGCGGCATGACTGAACAAACATTTGTCATAGCTTCACGATCATCTTGTCAGGATGCAACTTAACGTTGTCACCTTGGTGCAATAAGTCCCAGACTTTAATTATATTCATTAATTACCGGTAGTTTAAACTTATTTATTTTACATCAATCTGAACTTATTTTAATCACTCTCGATATCTTCCTGGTTAGAACCAGTAATAAGCAAATGCAGATGAATTGTCTTGCTCTGCGACACAACACATATGTTCATGGCGGGGATTTATGATGCACTGAGGTGACAAAACATATGACATCATTCATCGGCTAATGTTCTTATTACTTGTATACATTACAATTATGTAGGTATAAAATAGAACATAATTATCTGAGTGAAAGTAAATGTACAGTTCACGTGGTAAGATTTGCACGTAATCCAATTCTGTCATACTAGCTTGTCGAATACTGCAGTGTATTACCTAGAGTTTTCAAACAATCTACCAAACTATCAAAGTAAAAAGTATATATATACTGAAAGGAAAAAGAAATGCCTATACATGTACTACGCTATTATATACCTAATTCTATGTAATATTCCAGATATATCTCAACGTGTTTTGTACAAAAAGGTTCAACTAATTACAGTAAGGACACCTCTGTCATGTAGTAGACCTTTTAATCAAAGTATACTTTGTTGCAGGAAATTCATAAATGTTGAAGTTTGGAACTGAAAAAGTTAAGCCATTTCAGTATTGCGTTTATGTTAAGATTGCAACGTTTAAAGGCTTAGTTTGCTCACCTGCTTGAGCCAAATGCGCATTTTGTCGATAATAAAACTTTAAAGGAGTAACCATTGGTGTATTCGGTGTGGTCCTTCTTTCCGAAAGGACAGGCCTAATGTCGCCCTGTACCATTCGATTAGCAGTAGCATATTAAACATACAATATATAGCGGAAACACCCAGTATGCGTTTCTTTTTCCTTTCAGTATATTATATTTAAGTACATTTACCAAATCTCCAAGTAATGTAATTACTTAACTGTCACAGGTAATGGTGTATAGTGTTTATTATTAAACAACAATTTCAAGGTTCTGCTGTATTTCATCAATGCTGTTTGTTGCATGATTCTTGAAGCAAAGACACTAAATGTTGAAATAGTTTTGTATTATGTATGAATGCTTGAAATGGTACACTGTTTGGCCCATATAACATGTATAAAAATAGTAATTTATTATATATAAAAAATGTTGTTGTTGTTTTTTTAGATTGTTTTACGGTAATGTGGTTTATCAGTTTTCAGTAGCTTTAATGGTACTTTAAATGCTCCGAAAAATAATTGACTAATGTTATCCTTTCAGTTATATTTATCAGAGTTTCCCTTCTGAAAATGTAAGTTTCAATGAATATTCTCCTTAATAAAGTCTTACCTTTTAATAGTAAATTTTGTGCAGCTGTATTTCATGTAACTCCAAAGAAAATTGTCAAATTTTAAAGCCGTCATCTGCTCCATCCCAATTTGACAGAAAAGTCCCTGGATTGAAATGGGACCAAGTTTAATAGAAGTGCTAGCTTTAGGCAGTAGTTTGACCACCCAGTCATGCTTGTCCTCATGTCTCCTCATCGGGGTTGTGTTTCAGGTGAAGAGTAATGAACAAGAGAACCGCGTAGAGATCTACCACAAGATTGTAGAAGTTCTCAACCCACAGGTGTCCAAACTGAGGAACTTCATGTACTTTCAGGTAATGTTGACATCATTTTAAAAGTTCTTCCAGTATTACTGTGTGGACATCTGGGGATTTAGTTGAAATTATAATCTTCAGCTCTTTGGCAGCAGTTGCAAAATAAGAAAATGGTATAGTTTTGGGAACTTTTGACATGGGTACATAATCTTGATATTGCAGTTAGCTCATGCATCATTTTGCATAAATGCTTATTTATCCGTGGGGCATTCATTTCTTGTTTCATATTTATATATCAGATTTTACGGTGGTTTGGTGGGTTATAAATATACATAACTTTGAAAATCAGGACACTTTTTGATATTGTCTTCCACAGGGGACAGAAGTCCTCAAATAGCGTTACTAGTATTTGTTCTTGCCCATTGTGCATAATTCCACTCATTTAAATGTCATTTAACACTTAAACATGAAGTCAGCCATTTTGTATTAAATTGTTCAAAAATTAATTTTTCAAAAATTAATTATATACATGTTTAAGAGGTATGACAATTCTCACTTAAACAGAACGTCTTGCCCATTTCTGTACCAATAAATTGACTCATTTGTAATTAAGATGTATGCCTGTTGCACTTAAATATAAAGTATTGCCCATGTCTGTATAATTTCAATCATTTATGTCATGTAAACAGTATTAGTAAATAGTATTTGTACATTCTGTACCAATTCATTTACTCATTTTGTATGTAAGATGGATGGCAATTCACACAAACGCTTGGAAATGCTTGTCCATTCTGTACCTATACATTTACTCATTTGTACTTAAGATGTATGACATGTAGTGCTTAAACAGAAAGTCTTGCCCATTTCTGTATAATAGTTCCAATCATTTATGTCATTTAACACTTGACAGATAGTCATGTACATTCTGTACCAATTCATTTAATCATTTTGTATGTAAGATGGATGACAATACACACTAGACAGAAATTATTGTCCTTCTGTACCAACACATTTACTCATTTATATATAAGATGGATGACATTTCACACTTAAACAGAAATTATTGTCCTTCTGTACATACACATTAACTCATTTATATATAAGATGGATGACATTTCACACTTAAACAGAAATTATTGTCCTTCTGTGCCATTACACATTTACTCATTTATATATAAGATGGATGACAATTCACACTAGACAGAAATTATTGTCCTTCTGTACATACACATTTACTCATTTATATATAAGATGGATGACCAATACACACTAGACAGAAATTTATTGTCCTTCTGTACATACACATTTACTCATTTATATATAAGATGGATGACAATACACACTAGACAGAAATTATTGTCCTTCTGTACATACACATTTACTCATTTATATATAAGATGGATGACAATACACACTAGACAGAAATTATTGTCCTTCTGTGCATACACATTTACTCATTTATATATAAGATGGATGACAATACACACTTGACAGAAATTATTGTCCTTCTGTACATACACATTTACTCATTTATATATAAGATGGATGACAATACACACTAGACAGAAATTATTGTCCTTTTGTACATACACATTTACTCATTTATATATAAGATGGATGACAATACACACTAGACAGAAATTCTGTCCTTCTGTACATACACTTAACTCATTTATATATAAGATGGATGACATTTCACACTTAAACAGAAATT
This sequence comes from Cyrtodaria siliqua, assembly GCA_037043455.1. Lineage (NCBI taxonomy): Eukaryota > Metazoa > Mollusca > Bivalvia > Adapedonta > Hiatellidae > Cyrtodaria > Cyrtodaria siliqua. The sequence goes on along the minus strand of JAWPHD010001923.1, from coordinate 1,888 downwards.
ATTGTCCTTCTGTGCATACACATTTACTCATTTATATATAAGATGGATGACAATACACACTAGACAGAAATTATTGTCCTTCTGTACATACACCATTTACTCATTTATATATAAGATGGATGACCAATACACACTAGACAGAAATTATTGTCCTTCTGTACAATACACATTTACCTCATTTTATATTAAGATGGATGACAATACACACTAGACAGAAAGTATTGTCCTTCTGTACATACACATTTACTCATTTATATATAAGATGGATGACAATACACACTAGACCAGAAATTATTGTCCTTCTGTACATACACATTTACTCATTTATATGTAAGATGGATGACAATACACACTAGACAGAAATTATTGTCCCTTCTGTACATACACATTAACTCATTTATATATAAGATGGATGACATTTCACACTTAAACAGAAATTATTGTCCTTCTGTGCATACACATTTACTCATTTATATAATAAGATGGATGACAATACACACTAGACAGAAATTATTGTCCTTCTGTACATACACATTTACTCATTTATATATAAAGATGGATGAAAATACACACTAGACAGAAATTATTGTCCTTCTGTACATACACATTAACTCATTTATATATAAGATGGATGACATTTCACACTTAAACAGAAATTATTGTCCTTCTGTGCATACACATTTACTCATTTATATATAAAGATGGATGACAATACACACTAGACAGAAATTATTGTCCTTCTGTACATACACATTAACTCATTTATATATAAGATGGATGACATTTCACACTTAAACAGAAATTAATTGTCCTTCTGGTGCAGTACACATTTACTCATTTATATATAAGATGGATGACAATACACCACTAGACAGAAATTATTGTCCTTCTGTACATACACATTTACCTCATTTATATATAAAGATGGATGACAATACACACTAGACAGAAATTATTGTCCTTCTGTACATACACATTAACTCATTTATATATAAGATGGATGACATTTCACACTTAAACAGAAATTATTGTCCTTCTGTGCATACACATTTACTCATTTATATATAAGACGGATGACATTTTCACACTTAAACAGAAATTATTGTCCTTCTGTGCATTACACATTTACCTCATTTACCATTATAAGATGGATGACAATACACACTAGACAGAAATTATTGTCCTTCTGTACATACACATTTACTCATTTTATATATAAGATGGATGACAATTACACACTAGACAGAAATTATTGTCCTTCTGTACATACACATTTACTCATTTATATATAAGATGGATGACAATTACACATCTAGACAGAAATTATTGTCCTTCTGTACATACACATTTACTCATTTATATATAAGATGGATGACAATACACACTAGACAGAAATTATTGTCCCTTCTGTACATACACATTTACTCATTTATATATAAGATGGATGACAATACACACTAGACAGAAATTATTGTCCCTTTCTGTACATACACATTTACTCATTTATATATAAGATGGATGACAATACACACTAGACAGAAAATTATTGTCCCTTCTGTACATACACATTTACTCATTTATATATCAAGATGGATGACAATACACACTAGGACAGAAATTATTGTCCTTCTGTACATACACATTTACTCATGCCTTAATAATATAAGATGGATGACATTTCACACTTAAACAGAAATTATTGTCCCTTCTGTGCATACACATTTACTCAATTTTGTAAGTATAGATGGATGAGATATCAACACTTAAACAAAAAAGCTCTTCTCCTTCTGTATCATCTCCTTGTGGTTGTCCATGGATAGACACAAAGCCACATGCAAAATCCTGCTAGAGGCAGAGGGGGCTAGCGACCGCAGTTCAAGTTCCAATG